>NIZD01135833.1:0-15931 GCA_003182575.1 Pseudois nayaur | reverse complement strand
AAGGCTGTATATTGTCACCCTGCTTATTTCACTTATATGCAGAGTACATCATGAGAAACGCTGGGCTGGATGAAGCACAAGCTGAAATCAAGGTTGCTGGGAGGAATATCAATAACCTCAGACATGCAGATGACACCACCCTTATGGTAGAAAGTGAAGAAGAACTAAAGAGCCTCTTGATGAAAGTGAAAAAGGAGAGCAAAAAGTTGGCTTAAAGCTCAACATTCCGAAAACCAAGATCATGGCATCCGGTCCCATCACTTCATGGCAAATAAATGAGGAAACAGTGGCTGGCTTTATTTTTCTGGACTCCAAAATCATTGTAGATGGTGACTCCAGCCATGAAATTAAAAGACCCTTACTCCTTGGAAGAAAAGTTATGACCAACTTAGACAGCATATTCAAAAGCAGAGACATTACTTTACCAACAAAGGTCCGTCTAGTCAAGGCTATGGTTTTTTCAGTAGTCATGTATGGATGTGAGAGTTGGACTATAAACAAAGCTGAGCGCTGAAGAATTGAAGCTTTTGAAATGTGATGTTGGAGAAGACTATTGAGAATCTCTTGGACTGCAAGGGGATCCAACCAGTCCATCCTAAAGGAAATCAGTCCTGAATATTCATTGGAAGGACTGATGTTGAAGCTGAAACTCCAATACTTTGGCTACCTGATGTGAAGAACTGATTCATTTGAAAAGACCCTGATGCTGGGAAAGACTGAAGGAAGAAGGAGAAGGGGACGACAGAGGATGAGATGGTTGGATGGCGTCACCGACTCAATGGACATGAGTTTGAGTAAACTCTGGGAGTTGGTGATGGACAACGAGGCCTGGTGTGCTGTGGTTCATGGGATCTCAAAGAGTCAGACACGACTGAGAGACTGAACTGATAGTAAAGTGTGGGCTTCCACAGTGGCTCAGCAGTAAAGAATCCACCTGTCAACACAGGAAACTTGGGTTTGATCCCTAATTTGGGAAGATGGGAGGAAATGGCAACCCACTCCAGCATTCCTGCCTGGGAAATCCCATGGACAGAGGAACCTGGAGGGCTACAGTCCATGGGTTCGCAGAAGAGTCAGACACAACTTAGCGACTAAACGATAGTGAAGTATGAGAGATGGAATATGCAGACAATGGCTAGACCACGTACACAAATAGAATTCTAACTCACAACCTGTAGCAACCTGCAAGGAAAGCAACCCCCTTACCCTGAGCCCAGGAAGCCAGTCCACTGTAAATCAATCTTGCAGGAGGTTAGCTTGATATCTCTAGTGATAATCCAGGAAGGTAAACAATGACTTCTATAACAGTCACTCCAAAATGACCAGAATGTGATTAATAACTAACAGCTTCCCTGATCTTTGTCCCTGCTTCCAACTGAGGGCCAACAGGAGAAAGCCAAATGTGTACCCCTAACCAATCACACAGGATGCCCCGGTCCTAGCTGGCCCAGCCATGGCATCCCCATGCCAACAGCCTCCAGTCAGGGCACACCTGAAACCTTCTCTTTTTGCTAATAGAACATTTCCTACTCCTCTGTCTGCTTTTAAGTCTCTCTGAGCCAAATCCAAGTGATGCAGTTCACTCTTTTGCTATAGCAAGCTTTGAATAAATTGGCTTTGCTTTTCTCATTTGGTTGGTCTTTGTTTATGTCCACAGATATAATATATAAATAAATTTATATAAAATAAGAGAAGCACACACTCTTCTTAAAAATTCAAGCAATGCACACAGTATGTTAAAATAATGCAATTAAGCCAAGAGATTGAGAAATTAAAAAAGTTAAAAATGAAAGCAAAAAATGCAAAACAGATAAAAATTCTAAGTCTAAGCTCTCCACATGAGGACAAATCTTCAAAGCTTCCAGAATGAGGCCGCTTATTTCCAAGATAAGTCCTCAGATTGCTGATGGCCCCAAGCAGGGACCTGTGGCCTCTGCCTGCCCCTTGCACTGCTGGTTCCCACCATGCCCACAGGTCCTCTTGGTTAAATGCTCTGTGTGCTGTGGGACAACTGGGTCCCTGCCCTAGGAAATAGCTGTACGTGGCCCAGCTTGGTGTACCAACAAGCAGCCTTGGTTGCTGGACAATGTTGCCAAGGTTTCAGCTGGAGGACAGTCTCCCAAGATAGCAAGAAAGTGTATAATACTTTCAAATGTTCTGGGTTAAAAAACAAATTTAATAGACAGATGTATTTGGGTTTGTACTTCACCTTAATTGTGTGCATGCTGCACCATGAGGTTGTCTTATCTAGCTGGTAAAATCCAGTAGTAGTGGCACGGAGTGTACTCTAAGCATGTTTCTTGGTAGTGGTCCTGTGGGCTGAGGAGAGAAGGGTAAACAAATTCCTGGGAATTTCAGGTTCCCCACCTCTGGTTGCTGCTGCTGCTGCTGCTAAGTCGCTTCAGTCGTGTCCGACTCTGTGCAATCCCATGGGCAGCAGCCCACCAGGCTCCTCTGTCCATGAGATTCTCCAGGCAAGACTACTGGAGTGGGTTGCCATTTCCTTCTCCAATCCCCACTTCTGGGGGGAGGTACAATATGGAAATCAGTTAGAAAGGCAGTTGGTGGTTAAAATTCAGTGCAGAGTGTGAGACAGATCCTCAGTACTGCTCCTTAACCAGTGTTTCTCACTTGCTCAACACTGGACACACGTTTCACACTTCAGTATTTTACTCTTCATGCAGTGACCTAAATTTAAATGGTCTCCAGTAATAAAGAGGTGTTTGCACGCTCAGTCACTCAGTCGTGTCTGACTCTTTGCAACCCCATAGACTGTAGCCTGCCAGGCTCCTCTGACCATGGAATTTTCCAGGCAACAATATTGGAGTGGGTTGCCATTTCCTACTCCAGGGGATCTTCCTGACCCAGGGATCAAACTTGTGTCTCTTGCCTCCCCTGGATTGGCAGGCAGATTCTTTACCACTGCACCACCTGGGAAGCCCTAAAGAGATGTTTACCCGATTCAGATCTCAATAGCATTTACAGAATTGATTTACAGTTTTCATTGCTTCGTGTAATTGTGCCAAATCATGTCACTTGGTTTGTACATGTTGTTGTACTCAGATGGCTTTACATATGCTCTGTGTAAAAATATTTTCTGATCTTTTTTTTTTTTCTGAAACTACATCTATAGCCAAAATTTTAGTATTATGTGTATTATCTTTTGATTTTGGGGGGATTATTTAAAAATGCATTCATATATGGGTGATTCTTTTCTCCTCAAATTTGTAATACTGCCTACTCCATCTTCATTCTCTGTTGATGGTCTTGCTTCCTACTTCAGTGAAAGATCGAGAGAAATGTGAAACAAATAACACACACTCCCCCATCACATTTACCCACTTACATTCATCTATGCCCCATAAACTCTGCCTTCCCATGACCATTGATGGAACCTCTATGTTGTGCACTCCTCCGCTTGCATACCAGACCCCCGCTCTCTTGCCACTCAAGTACATTTCCCAGCAGTTATCCCTTCTTGTCCTTGGAGCATCGTTTCTTGTCTTTTCACTCGAACAACACCCATCGGCTTACAAAACCCTGCAGGTATCACAGTGTGTCCCTGCCACACTACATAGAGCCTGTTCTTAGCTCAGCAGCCAGAGTAATCCTGCTGAAACCTGAGTCACACTACATTATTCCTCTGTTAGAAATCATCTGATGGCTTCCTTTCTCACAGGAAAGGGAAATATCTATAAAGTGGCCAACAAGGCTCAACACAATTCCCTCTGCCCCAGCTTCCTCTCATTTTTTTCTTATTTGCTTTACTTCAATCAAATTAAGCTCGTTGCTGTTTCTTGAATAAGCAAAGAGTGTTCCTAACTCTTTACATTTGCCTTCTTCTTCCTAGAATGCTTTTCCCTGGACATCCGGCTCCTTATCCTCCTATAAGACTTTGCTCCAGTATCACTTTCTCAGTGAGTTCTGTCTTGACCACCTTATTGCACATTCTATCCACATTCCATCTCCTTTCCTGTTTCAGTACCTGTAAACCCCTGGGATTTATTACTTTCCAATATGTCAGTATTTGTTCTTTTCTGATTTTCATCTATTGGTATGTAAACTTCATGGAGGCAGAAATGTATATCCGCTGGTAAACTCCATGAGAGAACACTGTTGGCTTGTCCATTGCTCTGCCTCAAGGGTCTAGAAAACTGGCTCACGATAATTTTTATTATCTTATTATTTTTTTATTTTTAAAAGATTATTTATTTTTGGCTGTGTTGGGTCTTTTGTTGGTTGGTGTTGGCTTTCTCTAGTTGCGGTGAGTGGGGGCTACTCTCTAGCTGCAACGCAAGGGCTCCTCATTGCCATAGCTCCTCTCATGTGGAGCATGGGCTCCAGGCACCTGGGTTTCAGTAATTGGGGTGCACGGGCTTAGCTGCTCAGAGGCCTGTGAGATCTTCCTGGACTAGGGATCCAACGCATGTCTCCTGCATTAGTAGGCAGATTCTTAACCACCGGACCAAACCTGGGAAGCCCTACAAAAAATTTTAAATAGCTAGTTGTTGAATGAATGGATAAATGAAACAAAGAAACTAAGAAAAACTGTGCAGTGCTGACTCATGGCACTGAGCTACCCATCCGTCCACACCACTGAGCTGGCTCTTGGCAAGTTATTTGCTTTTACCTGCTTTAAGCTCAGAAAAGATCCTCGATAAAACATAATCAGTTGATGGTCTTCAGCCTCATCTAATTCCTCAGATATTTCCAAGAGAGGGGTGAGCTTGGGGATGGGGAAGGGCAGTGAGGAAACTGGAATTATAACCACAAGGCTAGAAATTCTGCCCTGACTTTCATCTATTGGGCTGAGTTTACTTACTCATTCAAGAATTATTCCTAAAATTTCATCTATGTGGTGGGTACTAGAGATACAATTCATTCTTTCATCCTTTCAGTTAACAGTGCTGAATGATGCCCCCTGTTCCTGCGGCTCCAAGTTGTCTTTGCTGCTCAGTCGCTTCAGTCGTGTCTGACTCTGTGTGACCCCATAGACGGCAGCCCACCAGGCTTCGCCGTCCCTGGGATTCTCCAGGCAAGAACACTGGAGTGGGTTGCCACTTCCTTCTCTAATGCATGAAAGTGAAAAGTGAAAAGTGAAGTCGCTCAGTTGTATCCGACTCTTCCAGACCCCATGGACTGCAGCCTACCAGGCTCCTCTGTCCATGGGATTTTCCAGGCAAGAGTGCTGGAGTGGGGTGCCATTGCCTTCTCCAAAGTTGTCTTTGCTTAGTGCTAAATGTCCAGATGCAGACAACGGAGACTTACCCTCAGGGAATGGTGAGGAAATGTCCTACAACCCCCTCCTGGAGGAAGAAGGCAACCGGGAGGGGCTCATTTAATTCAAGATTGGTATCTACTGGATAGTTTGAACCAAAAGGAACAAGCAAAGCCCCAAACTGTCCTGGATTTTAAGCCTTCTTTAAGTGAGAATGTTACTTGACCCTCTTTTGGTAATAGAAGATTAAGATTCAACTGAAGGTAGATTTTGCTCCTCGTCCTTTGTTGGCAGTATCACATTTGACCTAAAAAGCTGGGGTTTGTTTGATAGCCTCCCACTACTTTAAGAATCTTTGTCTTTAGCTTTTGTTTTGTTTCTGGTCATGAGATTTATGTTTACAACCAGAAATAGATTATGAACAAGATTCTTAAACATCTAGCAACAAATCCCTCACAGAGTGCTTTGTAAAGAGATACCCAGGAACTATTTCTTCCATTCATTGTCTGTTTTGCATACCAAGGAGAAAGTCTGCCTTTTCCTTCCTCAAGGCACCATCGCTGTTTTTTTCACATGATGCATATATTTCTAAAAAAAAAATTTCCCCGTTTATTAGACACCCATACCAAAAAGGTGACAAAAATCAATCACAGTGTAGGATATAGATTCTCTCTCTACTGTCTTGAATGAAGTGCATTGGATGAGGATTCAATTAAATCCTCATTTAATTGAATGAGGATTGGAGATATGGGTTATTCTTTTCAAAAGCCTGGTTGTGAACGAAGACAGAGGGTGGAAGCCAGAGAAGCACACGGAGTTAAGGGTGGACTTTTAAAATAGGATGAGAGTAACTTTACTGTGCTTGTATGGCCTGAGGGGCTCAACTGAGAGGAGGAGGTTCAGAACACACAGAAGAGAAATGAAATAATTGCATAAAGATCAAAAAAATGAATTAGTGGGCTGAGGGGGGTGGAGGGTGTTAGGGGAGTGATAGGGGAAGTGGGCTTCAAGAGAGCAGGGCAGGCTTAGAACAGCCCCTAAAGCCACGGGTCAGGGCCTCCAGTCACAGGCCCTGGAGAATACTGCTGAAATCCTGGCCAAGGCCCTCACAAGCTCAGGAGCATGAGGATAGCAGTGTTACTTCCCGGGGACTGGAATTGTAAAGGCCTGACCCAATGCCTGGCACACAGAGATACTGAGGGGCATTAGAAATTGTTATTACTAGTAAGTCCGTGGGTCACTTAGGGAGAAAATATAGCTTAAAAAATCTTTATTCTAAAATCATTTCAGACTTTAAAGATATGCAAAATCGTGCAAAAATTCCAGTTTGCCTTTCACCCATAGTTACCTGGATTTTTACATCATACCGCATGTGCTTTATTATTTATTTTATAGTTCTCTCTGTAAGTGTGTATATAATTTTTTATCATATGTTTTAGAATAAGTTGAGATATATTGATTCCTTTACCTCTAAATACTTCAGTTTGTATTTCTTAAAAACAAGAGCATGCTCTTATATAACTACAGAGGAATTTTTAAAATCAGAAAATTACCATCAATCTAGTATTATTATCTAACCTACAGACCTTATTCAAATTGTCTTTGGTAAAAATTTAAAAAGTGGGTTATTATACCTGTCATCTTTCAACAGACTAGGAGAGATTCTTTTCTTAACTAAGATGATATATTCTCTGTAAATCAGTGCAGCGATCATTCAGAAAGCAAGGTTTAAAGAAACAAATGAAACTGTTAACAACTCTATGTTCAATTAAGAAAAAAGATGGATTGATTTAAAATTGTTTGTAGTGGTTACAGGAAAAGGCTCAGTCTATTCGAGTAAGATTGCTAATAGGGTTTTCGGTAACGTGAAAAAAAGAAAAAGATGTCTGGGTCATTGTTTTTACAGTAACACACCAATGAACTCAAGATTATTTTAGAAAATTACCAATGGAGGTTTAGAAATAGTGACTATCACATTTCTCAATGCTTTGCAAAATGTGGAATTTTCATTTCTAGCACATAAAAATGTCAAGATGTGTTCAAAGAGGAACACGTTGTTCTGGAACCACTGTCACACTCAATAGGCAGGGTCCCAGGATCAGGGAGAAGGCTAGAGGTCTTGTCTCTCCAAAGCCGAAAAAGTTATACAACTCCTGGACAAACAGCAGGAAGGACAACATGATGAATAAGCAGCTATTTTATGTGAGAAGTGACTGAGGTAGCCCTCCTCTTGCTCAGCTTCTCGTAAATCCTTAGGGTCTTGGCTGATGCTGCTCATTTAACTCAGTCCGGGAGGGGGAGTATACATATTCTAGTTTCTCTTTTCTTTTCTTATCCATTTGTTTAAGTTACAAAGGCAATACACAAAATATTCTTATTCTATTAAACCGGGTCTTATGAAGTTTGGACTTCCCTGGTGGCTTAGATGGTAAAGCGTCTCCCTGTAATGTGGGAGACCCGGGTTCAATCCCTGGGTTGGGAAGATCCCCTGGAGAAGGAAATGGCAACCCACTCCAGTACTCTTGCCTGGAAAATCCTGTGGATGGAGGAGCTTGTTAGTCTCCCGTCCACAGGGTTGTAAAGAGTCAGACACACCTGAGCGACTTCACTTCATTTATGAAGTATATTTTTTGTAGGTCAAAATTTCAAATAGCTCAATCTAATAAAAGAGGTATAACTTAATAAAATATTCAAACAATAGAAAATACACAAAATAAAATCTAAGAAACTGTCTATTCTTACTTTTTACAATTCTCTTTCCAACAGTAACCTCTATAACTCCTGGAAGTGTACCCTTCAAGTCTTTTTCTGAATATTTACATGATATAGATATATATAATTTAAAATGCATAAGTGGGTTTGTTATATATGCATTGCTTTACAAATTGCACTACGCATGTGAAATTTTTGCATGTCAGAAAATCCAGATTGCTTCATCCTAGTAATAGTTATACATTCCGTATGACTGGTTCATGGTTTATTTAACCTCAGTATTTGCTATTAATTTCTTTTTTAACATGTAGCTATATTTTTAAATGTCTTGAATGATACTAAATGGAGATCCTAATGCATATTTTTAAATAAAATTTTTATACATTGAGTGTCTAAAAATGAAATAGATGAATCAGAGGCATCTGCATCTAAAATTTCATTAAGTACTGCCAAATTCACTTCCCAAAAGAGTTTGCCAGTTTATCTACTAGCAGTAACTATTTTCCTATATCCTTGCTTATACTAGGTATTATAAATCTTTTAAATTCTAATTAATCTGATAGGGGAAATTTAATATTATCTTTAAAAATATTATATTGAAATTATTTCCTTGATTACTAGTGAAGCCAGACACTTTTTGGTAGATTTTTATTGGCCATTTGTATTTCTTCTACCGATTATCTTTTACAACCTTTGATTTATACGTGGACTGAATATTGCTTCCCTGGTAACTCAGCTGGTAGCTCCTGTAATGTAGGAGACCCTGGTTCAATTCCTGGGTCCAAAGATCCCCTGGAGAAGGGGTAGAATATCCATTCCAGTATTCTTGGGCTTCCCTGGTGGCTCATATGGTAAAGTGTGGATTGAATATTGATTCTCTATTTGTTTTATGTTCTACTGTATCTTACTGGTACTGTCTTTTAACTTTATGGTAAATCTCATCACTAAGAAATTTTTACTTTTATTTAATTAAATACACCAATGTTTCCCATTTTGAATTCTGGAGCTTTACAATTCAAGAGGAGAAGGAAATGACAACCTGCTCCAGTATTTGTGCCTGGAAAATTCCATGGATGGAAGAGCCTGGTAGGCTACAGTCCATGGGGTCGCAAAGAGTTGGACACGACTGAGCGACTTCACTTTCTTTCTTTCTATAGTTCCTTTTGGAGCAGGAAATGGCAACCCACTCCAGCGTTCTTGCGTGGAGAATCCCATGGATGGAGGGGCCTGGCGGGCTACAATCTATGGGGTTGCAAAGAGTCAGACACGACTAAGCAACTAACACACACACACACACACACACACACACACACACACACACACAGTTCAAGAAAGCCTTATCAATTTTAAGATTTCAAGATTATTTTTTGTTTTTTTATTATAATTTTTATATATTTTTCCTCTAGTTCTCTATTACATTTGCCATTATTGTTTTGTATACATGTAAGTTGAAGTAAAAGTATGGTTTTATTTTTTCCAAACAGATATATATTCTAATATTATTTGTTCAATGAGTTTATTTCCTAACTGACTGTTATGTCACCTTTATGGAATATACTGAAGTCCTATTTACTTACAAGCATGTTTCTGGACTTTGTATTCTGTTTCATTTATTTCTGTATTTCTACATCCATGTCATATTAATCTAATTATTATAGCTTCAAAATATTTTAAAGAACATCTGGGAGAGTGCTTTCCTCATAATATTTTTTTTAAAAATCTTTGCTATTAACTCATATTTTCTTTGTCTTATGAAACTTAGCATCAGCTAAGAATTCATAATATTCTTGTTGAAGTTTTATCCAGAATTAAATTGAACATGGATTAATTGAGGAGAGGAATTGATTGGAAAGAGATACGAAGGAATTTTCTGAGGTCACTGTCTTAGACCTTACTTTGTGGTGGTTAAATGGATAAATTCAATTGTCAAAATTCAATGAAATGAACACAGAATTTGTACATCTTAAGATTAGTGTGTGTACTTCATAAAGCAATTTTTTAACATGACACCTGATGGGAAGAGCTGACTCATTGGAAAAGATCCTGATGCTAGGAAAGATTGAGGGCAAGAGAAGGGGGTGACAGAGGATGACATGGTTGGATGGCATCACCGACTCAGTGGACAAGAGTTTGGCAAATTCTGGGAGATAGTGAAGGACAGGGAAGCCTAGCATGCTGGAGTCCATGGAGCTGCAAAGAGTAGTACAAGACTTAGTGACTGAATAGAATAGAATACAGGAATGGGTTGTCATTTCATACTCCAGTGGAACTTCCTGATCCAGGGATTGAATCCCCATGTTGAGTCTCTTGCATTAACAGGCAGATTCTTTATCACCAACTCACCTGGGAAGCAATAGATCTGATACCATCTCTATTAAAATGTACACCAGATTTTTATAGAAACGAACAATGTCATTCTAATATTTATAGCTAAATGCAAAGGAACTTAAATAGCCAAATTGAAAAATTATTCCTTATTTTAAAATTTACTATAAAGCTACAATAATCAAGATAGTGTGGTATGAGTGTAAGAATAGACAAATAAATTGAAAGTACAGAATAGAAAGTTCAGAGATAGATCCTTCTATCTGCACTCAATTGATTTTTGACCAAGGCGCAAAGTCAATTCAATGGGTTAAAAAAGACTTTTTAACAAATGCTTCTGGAACAATAGAATATTTTTATGGGAAAAACTGAATCTTGATTTCATCTCACTTTGTGTGCACAAATTAATACAAAAGTTCTTGAAGAAAACATAGGAAAATATCTTTGTGACCTTAAGAGTAAGCCAACGTTTCTTGAAAGGGACAGAAAAAGCGTTAATAAAATATAAATAAATTGGGTTTCATAAAAATTTAAAATTTTTATTCTCCCAAAGACAGCAATACAAAAAATAGGTAAGCCATAGATGAGGGGGAAATACATTTACAGTATTAATATATGATAGAATATATTTGTATACAAAATATAAAAAATCCCCTTAAATCAATTAAAAATTAAAAGAGGTTAAAGATTTAAGCAATAACTTAATGAAAGAAAATAAGGATGAAGAATAAGTCCATGAAAAAGTGCCCAGTGTCATCAGGGATATGCTAAACCTCAATGGGATGGCATCTTATCCACATTAGAATGGATTAATAAAACACTGACTACATCAAATATTGGATAGGATCAGGAGCAACCAGAACCTTCATACATTGTTGGTGGACATATAAAGTGGTACAACCACTTTGGAGAATACTTCAGCCATTAGGTATAAAGGTAATCAGATGTTTACCTATGAACCAGTAATTCCACTCCTAGGTGTTTACCAAAGGGAAGTAAAACATATTTTCACCAAATAAATAAATAACCCCTTTTTAAGAATACTTAAGGAAACTCTGTTTATAGTAGCCAAATACTGGAAATCATCTTGAATGTCCATTTACAGAAGACTGGATAATCAAATTATGGTTTATTTATATAATGGAATATTACCCAGAAATAAAAAGGAACAGCCACCATCACAATCAACAATGTGTTTAAGTCTCACAGATACGATATGATATTGAATGACAAAACCCAGACAGAACAGAATATATACAGGTTGTTTCCACTTAAATGGAGTCCAAAAACAGGCAAAGCTAATCAACAGTGATACAGTCAGAAAGCAATTGCCTCTGAGGAGAGGAATTGACTGGAAAGGGGTATGAGGGCTGTCTCTTATACACATCTAGAAGTGTATAAGAGACAGACCCACTCCAGTACTCTTGCCTGGAAAATCCCATGGACGGAGGAGCCTGGCAGGCTACAGTCTATGGGGTTGCAAAGAGTCAGACATGACTGAGTGACTGAGCGCTGTCTCTTATACACATCTAGAAGTGTATAAGAGACAGACCCACTCCAGTACTCTTGCCTGGAAAATCCCATGGACGGAGGAGCCTGGCAGGCTACAGTCTATGGGGTTGCAAAGAGTCAGACATGACTGAGTGACTGAGCGCTGTCTCTTATACACATCTAGAAGTGTATAAGAGACAGACCCACTCCAGTACTCTTGCCTGGAAAATCCCATGGACGGAGGAGCCTGGCAGGCTACAGTCTATGGGGTTGCAAAGAGTCAGACATGACTGAGTGACTGAGCGCTGTCTCTTATACACATCTAGAAGTGTATAAGAGACAGACCCACTCCAGTACTCTTGCCTGGAAAATCCCATGGACGGAGGAGCCTGGCAGGCTACAGTCTATGGGGTTGCAAAGAGTCAGACATGACTGAGTGACTGAGCGCTGTCTCTTATACACATCTAGAAGTGTATAAGAGACAGACCCACTCCAGTACTCTTGCCTGGAAAATCCCATGGACGGAGGAGCCTGGCAGGCTACAGTCTATGGGGTTGCAAAGAGTCAGACATGACTGAGTGACTGAGCGCTGTCTCTTATACACATCTAGAAGTGTATAAGAGACAGACCCACTCCAGTACTCTTGCCTGGAAAATCCCATGGACGGAGGAGCCTGGCAGGCTACAGTCTATGGGGTTGCAAAGAGTCAGACATGACTGAGTGACTGAGCGCTGTCTCTTATACACATCTAGAAGTGTATAAGAGACAGACCCACTCCAGTACTCTTGCCTGGAAAATCCCATGGACGGAGGAGCCTGGCAGGCTACAGTCTATGGGGTTGCAAAGAGTCAGACATGACTGAGTGACTGAGCGCTGTCTCTTATACACATCTAGAAGTGTATAAGAGACAGACCCACTCCAGTACTCTTGCCTGGAAAATCCCATGGACGGAGGAGCCTGGCAGGCTACAGTCTATGGGGTTGCAAAGAGTCAGACATGACTGAGTGACTGAGCGCTGTCTCTTATACACATCTAGAAGTGTATAAGAGACAGACCCACTCCAGTACTCTTGCCTGGAAAATCCCATGGACGGAGGAGCCTGGCAGGCTACAGTCTATGGGGTTGCAAAGAGTCAGACATGACTGAGTGACTGAGCGCTGTCTCTTATACACATCTAGAAGTGTATAAGAGACAGACCCACTCCAGTACTCTTGCCTGGAAAATCCCATGGACGGAGGAGCCTGGCAGGCTACAGTCTATGGGGTTGCAAAGAGTCAGACATGACTGAGTGACTGAGCGCTGTCTCTTATACACATCTAGAAGTGTATAAGAGACAGACCCACTCCAGTACTCTTGCCTGGAAAATCCCATGGACGGAGGAGCCTGGCAGGCTACAGTCTATGGGGTTGCAAAGAGTCAGACATGACTGAGTGACTGAGCGCTGTCTCTTATACACATCTAGAAGTGTATAAGAGACAGACCCACTCCAGTACTCTTGCCTGGAAAATCCCATGGACGGAGGAGCCTGGCAGGCTACAGTCTATGGGGTTGCAAAGAGTCAGACACGACTGAGCGAATGAACTGAACTGAACAGAGCCATTCCCTTCCCCAGGGGATCTTTCCAATCCAGGGATCGAACCTTTGTCTCCTGCAGTTCCTTGCAGGCAGATTTTTACTTTGGGTTGTGCTTAAATGGGTAAACGAAATTGTCAAAACTCTGTGAACTGAACACAAGATTTGTGCATCTTAAATTAGTGTGTGTACATGATAAAGAAAGTTCTACATAGACTTGCCAATGCACTTTATTATCTTTTTTTTTTTTTATAACAACCATCCTAGTGGGTATGAAGTGGTATTTCATTGTGACTTTGACTTCAGTTCCCTGAAGACTAGAAATGCCAAACATATTTTCATGAAGTTATTGTCATTTGTATAACATTTGGAGAAAAGTCTATTCAAGTCTTGCCCATTTAAAAATCAGATTTATTTTCGTTTTTATTGTTTAGTTGTAGAAGTCTTTTGTATATTTTGGATATTAATCCTTTATTAGATATGATTTATAAATGTTATTCTACCATTCTAGAGTAAGAAGTGCCTTCTCACACTGTCAATAATGTCTTTTGATGCATGCAAATTTTTAATTTTGATAAAGTTCAATCTTTTTCTTTTGTTTCCAGTGCTTTTGGTATCACATACATGAAGTAATCTCCAATGTTCTTTACCTATGTTTTCTTCTAAGAATTTTAAAATTTGGATGATTCTCTTTGTTAGTATGAAATGTCTTGTTACATTGGGTCAATGCATTTTACCTTGGATTCCACTTTATTTGCTTCCAAACCAATGGAGAAAGAATGAGTGGGCAAAGTATGGTACGGAAACTGTAGCAACCACAAGGGAGCAGGAAGGTGTTGGGGCTGGCCGGAGTGGAGATGCTGAAGAAATAAAGGAACAGAGGACAGGCTGAAGTCAGGAAGAATTACCAAGATCTCTCTCTCTTTTTTTTTTTTTTTCTGTTCTTAAAATTATTTTATTTTGGAGTATAGTTGATTAACAATGTTGTGCTAATTTTATGTGTACAGCAAGGTGATTCAGTTATACATATACATTTATCTATTCTTTTTAAAATTCTTTTTCCATTTAGGTTGTTAGAGAATACTGAACAAAGTTTCCTGTGCAATACAGTAGGTCCTTGTTGGTTATCTATTTTAAATAGTGTGTACATGTCAAACCCAAACTCCCAATTTATCACTGTCCACCACCTTTCCCCTTTGGTAACCCTTCCCCTTTGTTTTCTTACACTGTGAGTCTGTTTCAGTTTCATAAATAAATACATTTGTATCATTTTTGTTTAGATTCCACCTATAAGCAACATTATGTGATATTTTCCACTTAGCATGATAATCTTCAGGTCCATCCATGTTGGTGCAAATGGCATTATTTCGTTCTTTCAATGGCTGAGTATCATCCCATTGTGGATATGCACCACATCTTTATCCATTCATCTGTTGATGATGTAAGCAGCGCTGCAGTGAAACTTGGGGTGCATGTATCCCTTCTATCTCCTTTCTCATGGACCTTCCTCTCACTGCACCCCCAACCCACCCCTCTAGGTCAACACAGAACATGGAGCTGAGCTTTCTGTGCTTTACAGCAGCTTCCTGCTAGTTACCTGTTTCGCACATGGTGGTGTATATATGTCAATCCCAGTCTCCCAATTCATCCCACCATCCCCTTCCCTCTTTCTGCCTGTGTCCACATGTCTGTTCTACTCCTACCTTGGAAATAGGTTCATCTGTACCATTTTTCTAGGTTCCATATATATATGTCAACACATGATATTTGTTTTTCTTCATGACTTACTTCACTCTGTTTGACAGACTCTAGGTCCATCCATGTCTCTACAAATGGACTTTTTCATTCCTTTTCATGACTGAGTAGTGTACCACATCTTCCTTATCCATTCTTCTGTTGATGAATATTTAGATTGTTTACACATCCTGGCTATTGTAAACAGTGCTGCAATGAACACTGGGGTACATGTGTCCTTCTGAATTATAATTTTCTCAGGTATTTGCCCTGTAGTGGGATTGCCGGGTCATACAGTAACTCTATGTTTAGATTTTTAAGGAATTTCCACTACTGTTCTTGAAAGTGGCTGTTTACAATTTACATTCAATTTACATTCCCACCAACAGTACAAGAGTTTCCTTTTCTCCACACCCTCTTCAGCATTTATTGTTTGCAGATATTTTGATGATGGCTATTCTGACCAATCTGAAGTGATACCTCACTGAAGTTTCGATTTGCATTTCTCTGATAAGTAGTGATGTTGAGCATCTTTTCATGTGCTTCTTGAACACTTGTATATCTTCTTTGGAAAGATGTCTGTTTACATCTTCCACACATTTTTAGATTGGATTGCTTGTTTGCTTGATATTGAGAATACACTGTTTGTGTATTTTGGAGAGTAATCCTTGTCTGTTGCTTCATTTGCAAATATTGTTTCCCATTTTAGGAATCAGGGAACTAAAAGGGACTGGAATGGGTGAATTTAACTCAGATGACCGTTATATCTACTACTGTAGGCAAGAATCCTTTAGAAGAAATGGAGTAGCCTTCACAGTCAACAAAAGAGTCTGAAATGCAGTACTTGAATGCAATCTCAAAAGTGACAGAATGATCTCA
>NIZD01135830.1:0-11498 GCA_003182575.1 Pseudois nayaur | reverse complement strand
TGGCAGAAAGTGAAGAGGAGCTAAAAAGCCTCTTGATGAAAGTGAAAGAGGAGAGTGAAAAAGTTGGCTTAAAGCTCAACATTCAGAAAACGAAGATCATGGCATCTGGTCCCATCACTTCATGGCAAATAGATAAGGAAATGATGGAAACAGTGAGCAATTTTATTTTGGGAGGCTCCAAAATCACTGCAGACCGTGACTGCAGCCATGTAATTAAAAGACACTTGCTCCTTGGAAGAAAAGCTATCACTAACCTGGACAGCATATTAAAAGGCAAAGACATTACTTTGCCAGCAAAAGTCCGTCTAGTCAAGGTTATGATTTTCCAGTACTTTTGTATGTATATGAGTTGGATTATAAAGAAAGCTGAGTGCCGAAGAATTGATGCTTTTGAACTGTGGTGTTGGAGAAAACTCTTGAGTGTCCATTGGCCTGAAAGGCGATCAAACCAGTCAACCCTAAAGGAGATCAGTCCTGAGTATTCATTGGAAGGACTGATGTTGAAGCTGAAACTCCAATACTTTGGTCACCTGATGCGAAGAGCTGACTCATTGCAAAAGACCCTGACGCTGGGAAGGATTGAAGGCAGGAGGAGAGGGGAACGACAGAGGATGAGATGGTTGGATGGCATCACCAACTCAATGGACATGAGTTTGAGCAAGCTCTGGGAGTTCGTGATGGACAGGGAAGCTTGGCGTGCTGCAGTCCATGGGCTCACAAAGAGTTGGACATGACTGAGTGATGGAAATGAACTGAACTGAACTGAAAGAATATGAAGGCATGCAATTTTATAGTTTAGCATAATGCATCCTATTATAGGAATTGCAGTTTCATTTCAAGTTTATTTTTCTCTATCTACCTCAGAACAATTGGGGAATCAAATTACCTAGCAAATTTATAACAACTTCAATTCTAAAGTGACATGTAAATACAGAATGATGGTTATTGATTTTTGACCCTGTTGCTATCTTATTACAATCTGGGAGACTATTCTGTAATGTGAACACTTGCATTTCTCATCTTATCTTCCTTACTTTTCCAGTCATATTATTTCACTGAAAAATGTCCTGTTTTCATCTATTTTTTCAAATTGTATGCCACTGTAAATATTTATAATAAGAAAGCTGTATTCTTGCTTATGGGGTGAATAAAATATGTTAATTCCAGATACTTTCTGGAAGTATCTATATTTTAATCTCTGATAATTTTATTTGGTGATGGTTAAGTGGATGACAATGGTGATTGTGATGTGTGTGTGTGTTAATGTATGACATACAGACTGTGCAGAGTAGTGTAGAATAGCTCATAGCCCTAAGACAGGATGACTTGATGCAAATACTTTTAGAAATCTCACACTTATATTAGTTTTAAGATAATATCTTACTCAGATTATATTCAACTTATCCATTAGTCTGGTGTAACACAAATAATATAAAACTGTTTTCGCTTACATTTCCAGTAGTTATTTATCTAAAGATCAGTCTTTACCTAATGATTTCACTCTTACTCATTCTTATTATAAATGTCAGAAGTTTTCAATTTAAATTTCTTTATTGAAGCATTCAAAGCTCACAGCTCCATATTATCTTTCCAGTTATATTTTCCACTCATCACAGACTACTGTGTCATGATCTGAAGTAGTGGGACTTTTCAGCTCCAAGCTTTAGAAAGTGTGCTATTACTGGAAAAAAAATGCACCTTTTTCTTCATATAAAACTTTACATATTTCAAGTTGAAAAATTAACATTGTATATACAATTCTCTATCCCACCAGGAAAATTTAGCTGTACTACATGCTGCTTTTCTACTGCCTTTTGTGTGTCTTCAATATAGACACATATATTTTACTGTCTATTTCAGAAAATACAGACTGCTGGAGGCAAAGTATCTTTAATAATATCATTATGTTGTTAAAGCTTTAAATCTGATTTTTTGATAATTGAATTTATATAATTACATGCATATATTTCAGAAATGGTGATATAAGGTAAAAAAATACAGCATTTGAAGATAAAAATATAAAGTTTAGTCAAAAAGGAGATACAACCACAGATACACAAATTAAAACTTGATGGTTAAAATTTTTCTCAAGATTATTTTTCCTTTAAAACTCCAATACTCACCAGTCTATTTTTATCCATAGATATAATTTCAATTTGAATAACTCCAAGTGAAGTTTTCTAATTTAAATACAACACAAATTCTTTTC
This sequence comes from Pseudois nayaur, assembly GCA_003182575.1. Classification (NCBI taxonomy): domain Eukaryota; kingdom Metazoa; phylum Chordata; class Mammalia; order Artiodactyla; family Bovidae; genus Pseudois; species Pseudois nayaur. Next base: position 9,289 of record NIZD01135830.1, on the reverse strand, counting down.
ATAAAATTAAAATATAATGTCCAGATAAGACATATTTTCTTAGCACTTTCACTGGAACTTTGGAAAATTATAAAACTCCTTAACTTTATAGAGAGGAAATATGAGACATAGTGGAATTGTCAATAAACATGCAGCAGATCATCGCAGATAAAATAATAAAGTCACCCCAAATTTATTTCTTAATGTAATTTATGTTGACATTTGAACCTCCTTTCAAGCAACTTGATTGCTTTGCAAACATTTTCTTAAAATCATTAAAACATCTCTACAAAATTTTGGCTTAAAAGTGTTATGTTGTAGAGTGTTACCATCAGGTATTTCTCTATTGTAACTATCTTTGTTGATGGTACCCTAAAGATTATGAATATCAATTGTGAGAAAGAATATTTCTGGGTTAAATAACAATACATATGTTCATTCAGTATTTGAATTTATTGTATGAAGTCCAAAGGCCATCATCCATGTTTTCTTGAGAGTTGGCAAGATCTCAAGAATGATTTTCAAAATGAAATTCAAGGAATATTTTTTAACCAATACACAAAGCAGAGATGCCAAGGTTTCTGAAGCCAGTGGTACAAGAATGGCTGTATTTGCTTCCAGTAATATACAACATCTTGGAACACATTGGGAGCCCCACAGTTTTCTTAACTGACAAAGCAACTCTAGGCCTGAATAATTCTGGTCAATGTTTTGTTAACTGCCTCTCAAGGGAAATCTAAGAAATGCCACAGTGGAAAAAATGTTTCTTAATATCCACAATATAGCCAACAGCATGATTGATCAGAAACTGGAAAAGTTACAGAGTTAAATTAAAATTTAAAAAAGAGAATAGAAAAAAAATGGAAGACTCCACAGACCTGCAAAACCCCAATGTAGAGGCAGAGGTTTATAACAACAATAAAAAATGTGACTGAGGAAAGAAAAAAGCTTAGAGCTTAATTGGATTTCATAGTGCCAATAAAACGGAACAATTACAACAGAGGTGGGGGAAAGGGGGAAAAAAGGAAAAACTTTCAAAAGATTCTACAGAACAAGTTAAAAAATAAGAATAATAAATGTTTTTCTTGAAAAAAAAAAATCTCAGAACACTCACAATACTGACTTGACTTTTGATGCTACCCAGGAAGAGAGAAATATCAGGAAACTGAGTGGTTGAACAGTGTTGGAGTATTGAAATAGGATCTTCTCCCCTGATACCATTGCTCAAAAAAATGTGGATTCACACTTTAAGTAGGAAGACTGCACATTTTATAGAATTCTAACGAGAAGGCAAACATAGCCAAAATGCAGTCCAGAAATAGATTATACTTTTTTCCCCTAAATCATAATAAGATGCTCACTAAAGTTACAGAAAGAGTGTTTAAATTCTGAATTACTTCAAAGCATGGTGAGGTAACCATTTCAATTATAATTGAAGTATTTACTGTATATTTGACTTTTCTACCAGATGGATTGTCTTTGCTAACTAAATTTTGTTTAAATTAATTTTAATGATAACACATAATGGATGGTGAGAAAAGTTCTCTATCTCTAAAAGCTCTCAAGTAGAATATTATGCCAGAGAACATTATTCTGAGCCTGTTTCAGTTCTAAGTATGAATTTGTTATTTTTTCAGTTTATCTATTATCTATGCAACAGCCCACAAAAATTTTATGTATGGGTTTATTTTCACATTAATTTATAATTGTTAATTTTACTTATAATAGTTCTTGTAATCAATGAATAGAAAACAACTAAGGTTGTTATATTTAAATATGTGAGAAATAATATACAATCCTAATAAATATAGTGATGTTTTATAAACATCAAAATTACACTCTAATCTTAAAACCTAATATGCTAATGACATGAGAAAAGCTTTACAGTTTATCGATAATTTAAAATAAGCAGGCTACAAAATGTTACATATATACCATCCTCAAATTTGTTTTGAATACACAGATATTCATTTGTATTCAGTGTTGTATCAGTGCATAGGAAAAGTATTTTAAAAGGTAATATAGATATCTTCTTAAGTAAATGATGACACAATATTTTCATTATCTTCCACCTCAATATCTACAATGTAGAACTGAAGACTTTTGTTCTCTTGCACCATTCTTTCTTTAATCTCATAACATTTTAAAGGCTTTACAGTGTTCTCACAAACCAGAGCTCCTATTCTCTCACAGAATGGCTTGTATGCGATTAGGAGTTTCTACTGTAACTGCCCTGTTCTGACCCTAGATATTGTCATTCCATTAAAATTGTTCCTTGTCCATCACTTTAGTTTCAACCAGCCACTGTCTTCATTATAATAGTGCTCAGCTCTGAGCTTTCCGCAGCATCGACTCACAAATGTTTCTGCTGCTCTTTGTTTGACCAATTCACAAGAAATATATTGACCATTTTAACTACAGAAAAAAGTTAACACTGTTTCATAATGAGAAACACCAATAACTAAGGTTAAATGCAAAGAAAAAAACAGTGAGAAAATATATGTGATCAAAAGTTAATATTAGGGAAGTAAAAAAATCACAGATATATATAAGTCCCTGATAAAATAGTATTAAAAACTAATCCATATGAAAACTAGTTCAACTTCAAACTAAGATTCAGGCAACTGAACATTTAAAAAAAAAAAGTTCATGAAATATATTTGCTTATGTTCACAGGTACAGGAACTAATAACTTCAGAATGTTCCATGTTGGAAAAGAACAGGAAAAATAGTTTATTTCACTGTATAATGGGGACAATTTAAATTCCTCTCAAAATTAAAATTTTTACACATTTTCTATGTCAATTTTATATTAAAAATGTATTTTCTGTTAGAAATCTTTCTAATAGAGTGCTAATACACCTATGAAGCATTCCAATGTAGTTTTATTATAAAATTAAAAAGTCAGAAGTAGATATGATCAATATAGGAAACATGTATATAAGTTATAATTTTTGCAATGTATAATACTATACTGACATTTCAGAGACTTAAGTTCATACCTTCCAGAGTATATTTTCATATATTGATGGTTTTTAATGAAAATTCAAGGTAGATGCATTTGTGTACGTTTCCTCTAAGAAATGAAACATAATTTATTAAAATATAGCTCTTTTTCCTCCTCAGTTTTTAGTGTTATTATATAAATAGTCATATGCTTTAAATATACACACACTATAAGCTAACAAAGTGTTACAATTAATGCTTTATGCAAGTAATTTTAAAAGAAATTTCTAAAAGGATATAGAAAGATATATGTACACATCTTTCATACTAATCACATATTCAACTTTACTATAACATTTCTTATAAATCAAGCATTCTAATAACAAATTTCCTGTGTTTCCATTTCTGGTCATATTTTAATTCACATTGATTTTGGATATGGATATAGAATTCTTGGTTGACAATTTCTGTTTGTGTTTTTTCAGTTCTATGAATGCATTATTCATTCCACTATCCTCTGGCCTCCATACTTTCTGATGGAAAGTCATATTTATAATATTTTTGTTTCCCTATGTAATAAGAGTTTCTTGTTTTCAAAACTTTTTGCACTTTAATTTTAGTAGTTATGTACTATGTGTGGGTGCCTGCATTAAATTTATTTGAGGTTCATCAGCATTATGTAACTTACAATTAATATTTTTTATCAAACATTGCTTCATCAAATATTGTTGCAAACCCTTTGTCTCTTTTACCTCTTTATAGGATATTTTACTTAACATATTGCAGCAACTCTGAATTTTGTATTAGGTTTTTTTAGTTCTTTTTTTTTTTTGGCCACACAATGACAGCAGATAAGATTTTGTTCCTTGACAAGGGATACAACTTATGCCCCTTGCAGTGGAATCATAGAATCCTAACCATTGGAGTGCCAAGTAAGTCTTCCTGGGTTCGTTTTAGTTTACTTATTTATTTCTGTGTCTACAACTTGCCTGAACTTATTCTGTAAGAAGTCCCCCTTGTTATTTGAGGTTGCTGTTGTTTCTGCTCCATTTTTGATGTTTATTTTTCTTATTTATATTTTTAGCTTTGTCTCCCAAGAGTTGCCCGTGTTTCTGGTCGACCTGTGATTAGACAACAGTTGTGTGCCAATGCCACAAGCAAGCACAGAAGTTTTCCATCACTGCCAATGGATCTGAGTGTAGCTTGTGTAGAACAGTAAAACCCAAAAGGATTAAAAATGAACTTCAAGTTTACCTTGCCCTTATTCACTCTTATTTCTCCTCTTTGTATACTTGTAATTCCCAGTCAAAGATATGTAAGTGTGTGTATATTCATGTGTGCTCAGTTGTGTCTACTTTTTGGGACTCCATGGACTGGTTCCTCTGTCCATGTAATTTTCCAGAAAAGAATACTGGAATGGGTTTCTATTTCTGTCTCCAGGGAGTCTTCCCAATCTAGGCAGGTTCTTTATCAGCAGAGCCACAAGGGGAGCCCAAGAACATGTTAAGAGATCTTTAAAACCTTAAAGATCAGGTCGGGTAAGATAAATCAAGTCCCTTATGAATATACACTGGAAGTGACAGATTCAAGGGATTAAATCTGATAGACAGAGTGCCTGAAGAACTGTGGATGGAAGTTCATGACATTGTACAACAGGCAGTGATCATGATCATCCCCAAGGAAAAGAAATGCAAAAAGGCAAAATGGTTGTCTGAAGAGGCCTTACAGATAGCTGTGAAAAGAAGAGAAGTGAAAGGCAAAGGAGAAAAGATATACTCATCTTAATGGAGAGTTCCAAAGAATAGCAAGGAGAGATAAGAAAGCCTTCCTCAGTGATCAATGCAAAGAAATAGAGGAAAACAATAGAAAGGGAAAGACTACAGATCTCTTCAACAAAATTAAAGATACAAAGGTAATATTTCATTCAAAGATGGGCATAATAAATGACAGAAATGGTATGGACCTAACAGAAGCAAAAGATATTAAGAAGAGGTGGCAAGAATACACAGAAGAACTATACAAAAAAGACCTTCAGGACCCAGATAATCACGATTGTCTGATCACTCACCTAGAGCTAGACACCCTGGAATATGAAGTCAAGTGGGCCTTAGGAAGCATCACTACGAACAAAGCTAGTGGAGGTGATAGAATTCTGGTTGAGCTATTTCAAACCCTAAAACGTGATGTTGTAAAAGTGCTGAACTTAATATGCAGTTACTTTGGAGAACTCAATAGGTGCCACAGAACTGAAAAAGATCAGTTTTCATTCCAATCCCAAAGAAAGGCAAGGCCAAAGAATCTCAAGCTATCACACAATTGAACTCATCTTACATTCTACTAAAGTAATGCTCAAAATTCTCCAAGCCAGGCTTCAACAGTACATGAGGCATGAACTTTCAGATGTTCAAGTTGGAAAAGGCTCAGGAACCAGAGATCAAATTTCCAACATCCGTTGGATCATCGAAAAAAGGAAGAGAATTCCAGAAAAATATCTATTTCTGCTTTATGGACTATGTCAAAGTCTTTGACTGTGTGGACCAAAACAAACTCTAGAAAATTCTAAAAGAGATGGGAATCCCAGACCACCTTACCTGCCTCTTGAGAAATTTGTATGCAGGTCAGGAGGCAAAATTTAGAAATGAACATGCAACAACAAACCAGTTCCAAATAGGGAAAAGAGGAAGTAAAGGCTGTATATTGTCACCCTGCTTATTTAACTTATATGCAGAGTACATCATGAAAAATGCTGGGCTGAATGAAGCACAAGCTGGAATCAAGATTGCCGGGAGAAATATCAATAACCTCAGATATGCAGATGACACCACCCTTATGGCAGAAAATGAAGAGAAACTAATGAGCCTCTTGATGAAAGTGAAAGAGGAGAGTGAAAAAGTTGGCTTAAAGTTCAACATTCAGAAAATGAAGATCATGGCATCTGGTCCCATCATTTTATGGCAAATAGATGGGGAAACAATGGAAACAGTGGCTAACTTTATTTTGGGGGGCTCTAAAATCACTGCAGATGGTGATTGCAGCCATGAAATTAAAAGACGCTTATTCCGTGGAAGGAAAGTTGTGACCAACCTAGACAGCATATTAAAAAGCAGAGACATTACTGTGTCAACAGAGGTCTGTCTAGTCAAAGCTATGGTTTTTCCAGTAGTCATGTAAAGATGTGAAAGTTGGACTATAAAGAAAGCTGAGGAGAGAAGAATTGATGTTTTTGAACTGTAGTGTTGGAGAAGACTCTTAATGGCATCATCGATTGAATGGATATGAGTTTGAGTAAATTCAGGGAGTTGGTGATGGACAGTTAGGCCTGGCATGCTGCATTCCATGGGGTCCCAAAGAGTCAGACAGGACTGAGTGACTGAAATGAACTGAACTGAACTGAAAACCTTAATATGTCTTATTTTTTCTAGGATTTCTCCATTAAATTGGTAACTAGTCACCTGCTCTTCCAGCTAGGACCCTGAACTCGGGTTTAAGTTTTTTTTGTTTTTTGTTTTTTTTCCTCTCCCTTAAATTCCAACTGACTTCCTTACTTTAAGTGACAAGGCCAGTTGACCTAACTGTGTTTGTCTCTTCATTCTTAAAAAAAGTCTTTCCTCTATAGAAACAGAGCTATTTTATTTTGCCACTCATCCTGTCTTGGCATGTCAACTACCAATGTTCAGAGAAGTCATGAGGTATTTTGCAAAAATTTGAATCACATGCCAATGAAGCCATACCATATCAAAATTAATTAATGTAATATACCCAAAGCTGTGCTAAGAGAATAGTGTAAGTTCTAAATTTTCACATATGAAAAGAATTCGTAAACTATACATTTCCATTTTTGGAAACTAGAACTAAATGAACAGATTAAAAACAAACAAGCACAGAAGAAGGAAATAAATATTAAAGGAAAAACAACAATAATAATGGTTGGATGCAAGGTAAAAAGGTACAAAACAAAATTGACAAACAAAGTTACTTTTCTTAATAAATTTTCATAAATTGCTAGCCTTCTAGAAAGGCTAGAGGTTTCATAATGTCATTAAATTCTGAAAAATTATGATGTTAATAAGGAAGTAAATTTTAATTTTATCAAGGCTAAGCATGATATGAAATTGAGGGTCAAATGTAGAGCTTATGCAAAATATCTGTAATAACTTATTCCATTCTTTTCTAGAATATTTGAAAAACAGTAATCAATGAAATGAAAAANAGTACATCATGAAAAATGCTGGGCTGAATGAAGCACAAGCTGGAATCAAGATTGCCGGGAGAAATATCAATAACCTCAGATATGCAGATGACACCACCCTTATGGCAGAAAATGAAGAGAAACTAATGAGCCTCTTGATGAAAGTGAAAGAGGAGAGTGAAAAAGTTGGCTTAAAGTTCAACATTCAGAAAATGAAGATCATGGCATCTGGTCCCATCATTTTATGGCAAATAGATGGGGAAACAATGGAAACAGTGGCTAACTTTATTTTGGGGGGCTCTAAAATCACTGCAGATGGTGATTGCAGCCATGAAATTAAAAGACGCTTATTCCGTGGAAGGAAAGTTGTGACCAACCTAGACAGCATATTAAAAAGCAGAGACATTACTGTGTCAACAGAGGTCTGTCTAGTCAAAGCTATGGTTTTTCCAGTAGTCATGTAAAGATGTGAAAGTTGGACTATAAAGAAAGCTGAGGAGAGAAGAATTGATGTTTTTGAACTGTAGTGTTGGAGAAGACTCTTAATGGCATCATCGATTGAATGGATATGAGTTTGAGTAAATTCAGGGAGTTGGTGATGGACAGTTAGGCCTGGCATGCTGCATTCCATGGGGTCCCAAAGAGTCAGACAGGACTGAGTGACTGAAATGAACTGAACTGAACTGAAAACCTTAATATGTCTTATTTTTTCTAGGATTTCTCCATTAAATTGGTAACTAGTCACCTGCTCTTCCAGCTAGGACCCTGAACTCGGGTTTAAGTTTTTTTTGTTTTTTGTTTTTTTTCCTCTCCCTTAAATTCCAACTGACTTCCTTACTTTAAGTGACAAGGCCAGTTGACCTAACTGTGTTTGTCTCTTCATTCTTAAAAAAAGTCTTTCCTCTATAGAAACAGAGCTATTTTATTTTGCCACTCATCCTGTCTTGGCATGTCAACTACCAATGTTCAGAGAAGTCATGAGGTATTTTGCAAAAATTTGAATCACATGCCAATGAAGCCATACCATATCAAAATTAATTAATGTAACATACCCAAAGCTGTGCTAAGAGAATAGTGTAAGTTCTAAATTTTCACATATGAAAAGAATTCGTAAACTATACATTTCCATTTTTGGAAACTAGAACTAAATGAACAGATTAAAAACAAACAAGCACAGAAGAAGGAAATAAATATTAAAGGAAAAACAACAATAATAATGGTTGGATGCAAGGTAAAAAGGTACAAAACAAAATTGACAAACAAAGTTACTTTTCTTAATAAATTTTCATAAATTGCTAGCCTTCTAGAAAGGCTAGAGGTTTCATAATGTCATTAAATTCTGAAAAATTATGATGTTAATAAGGAAGTAAATTTTAATTTTATCAAGGCTAAGCATGATATGAAATTGAGGGTCAAATGTAGAGCTTATGCAAAATATCTGTAATAACTTATTCCATTCTTTTCTAGAATATTTGAAAAACAGTAATCAATGAAATGAAAAAGTGAATAGTATAGAATGACATTGATTAGTACCCATCAAATGATTTCAATACAGGTGGCTCATTTTATTTGCTGTGAATCTCATAATGAGTTTAGCTCATTTGAGGGAAAAAGCCAAAACAATGAGTGGAAACTAAATTGTTTAGCATGAGGGAAAATAATTAGAATTCAATGAAGCCAAATAACCTTGCATATAAAGTTATGCCTTACACGTAAATTAAACTAATTAGCTAGAAAGAGTTAATGCAGCTTCCAAAGGCACTGTTCTTAACAGTGAAGAACAGTTTATGAACTGAATGAATCTGGTTCATAAACTCTAAGAGCCTTAATGTAGTCTATTCCACACTTCTTTTTTCACAGCTTAGAATCTTGAGGCATGGAAAATTTCTAAGTTTCCTAAGTTCATACAAGTAGTTAGCAGGATAATTCACCCAATTCAGTGTCCATTCTGCTATCAGTTCAGTTCAGTTCAGTCGCTCAGTCCTGTCTGACTCTTTGCAACCCCATGAATCGCAGCACGCCAGGCCTCCCTGCCCATCACCAACTCCCGGAGTTCACCCAGACTCACGTCCATTGAGTCAGTGATGCCATCCAGCCATCTCATCTTCTGTCGTCCTCTTCTCCTCCTGCCCCCAATCCCTCCCAGCATCAGAGTCTTTTCCAATGAGTCAACTC
>NIZD01135826.1:0-30741 GCA_003182575.1 Pseudois nayaur | reverse complement strand
AAAAAAAAAAAAAAAATCAAGTTAATATATATCAGAAGAGTCGACTATTTCAAGGCATTTAGAGAAAAATTCACATATAAGTATACAAATACACAAATTTTCAGGTATTGGGATCTATTTTTTTTTTTTCTATCAACAAGTACCATGTACAGGAAGTAAGATAAATGTGACTTTTCCAAGCCTTCTAAAATCAAGATTTCTTTTTCTTTGCAGTATTTAGGGGGTTTGGTTTGTTTGCTTATTTTGTTGTTAATTTTTTGTTTCCAAGTTCAAGAGCATCATATAAAGATAAACTTCTTTGTATCTGAAGATCAGGAGATGTTTTATCAGAGAAGCTATAGTATCCATTTTAGAGTAGATATTAATCTTAAAATTGACTCATGTTCTTCTGATGAGCTTCTCTGTTCCAAGTTTCAATTAAATCCCTATGGAGCACCAGACCTGTTTGTTGATTTGGGGGGAGTGTTACACCCTTGTGTTTATGCTTACAACTTAGAATGAAAGTGATACAGAAAGACTGAGGGGATATAAAACATTTTCCAAAAGAGCCATGCAGTTTGGTATGTGTTGATATTCTGCAGAATATTTAGCTTTCTTTTTTCCCAGAGGGTCGTCTAATTCTACATTCTCACTTTTTTATTTGCTGCTGGCCAGCTTCTACATCCTTTTACTTCTATGGTTCTGACATTTTAAGGCATTATTTGATCCCTCAAGTCTTTGATTATAATTTTAGTTTCCCTAGACTAGTTCCTCCATCATTCTTTCATTTAAAGGCTGGCCCATGAACGAAATTAGAAGGGGAAAGTTCATTTTTGTAGTTCCAGCAATGGAATACCTTCTACATTTGTTACTGCTTAAGTATCAGTTGGGCTTTCCACGTGGCACAAGTGGTAAATCCACTTGCCAATGCAAGAGGTACAAGAGATGCCTCCCTGAGTCGAGAAGATTCACTGGAATAGAAAATGCAACTCACTCCAGTATTCTTGCCTAGACTATTCCGTGGACAGAGGAGTCTGGCAAGCTACAAGTTCATGGGGCTGCAAAGAGTCAGACAAAATTGAGCATAAACAAAAAATACCAGCTTTTTGAAAGCAGATTAAAAAAAAAGCCCTGGGTCAGAAACATTAATATGTCATGCCCGAATCATATGGAGTCTCTTGAACTCTAAGGGGAAAAAAACAAAACCTGCTTTTAGACCTTCTGCTTTCCTTATTAACTTCGACCTTAGCTATTTCTCAATCCACTGCTTACATAGCCATTTCATACACTGGAGGTGTAGAAAATTTCATAAGAAAAGCTACCAGCATAAAAATGACTTTTTAAAGAAAGTTCAGCAACCTCTGTATATATCGAATATGACATGTTCGAGTCATTGACTTCATTTATTAAATGCACTTCCCTGATGTGTTAAATAACTCCTTCTCCTAAGTGCAGAGGGTTTGTGTGCCTCTCCTCACCCCCTCCCTTCTCATCTCCACGATTTACGACGTTCTCCTGACAGGCCTCATACATCCAGGGTCCATTAGGTGGGAAGATAGTTTTACCTCTGGGTGAGTCCTGAAGTAATCCTGGGGTGAGTGTTATTGTTTGGCAGTCTCCCTGGGAGTTTATAAAGGAACAAACAAACAAACAAAAAAAGAAACAAAGAATTATCTGGAATAGAGACTCAAGGCAAGAGTTTTCTCTTGCTTTTGAAATTGTCTTTACAATTTTCTTTCTATGAGAACTTTTTATTATTTTTATTTTATAAATACACAATGTTCTCCTTTTTAATAATGTGTAGAATTGGAACAAAGGTGATTAAGAAAGAGGCACAAATGTTTCAGAAAGATCTGCAGAGAGAAAGTGGAGCTGCCCAAGTCACAAACTGGGGTCACTTGTTGGAACCCTGAGGATGGAAAAGTACATCTTGCGTTTAAAACATGGTCTTGTGCCTGTGAATCAGTAAAGGATGTTTATAGATGAGGAATGTTCCAATGTTGTCTGGAAACAGCTGATAATTCTGGATCAGTATCAGGTGTCTGTGTCTGTGTGTGTGTAAAACAGACCCACATATTCATAGAAAACTAGTACAGATCAACCGTAAGTTAAGCAGCTGAATAATTCAGGGTACCTGTTTCCTCTGAATTTCTTTCTAGTAGAGTTTGACATCAGAGAGTACTTGGGAGCCCTATTCCTATCTGCTACCACGGTTACTCCTAGGGCTGGTATTTAAAATGGAAATCACTGTTTTGAAAAAGGGATTGATGCTTAGATAAGGATTTATCTTGCAAGTGTTTTGCACAAATTCCTGTAAAATGGAGCTGCAAACGTGTCTCTCTTTTTCTTTTCTTCGAAGGGATTTTATTACTAGATCAAGAACTTTGAACTATCAAGCTCAGTAAGATATGAAATCATTCATATCTCCCAGTCCTGTAACAGGCTGAATCTTCTGAGTACCTTTTAGTTAAAAGAATAATAATAGTTCTTCAAAATATGAAGAGACTGGTTACTGATGGCTACCTGTCCTCAGGCCTCGTTCTAACAGAATGTCACTGTGAAAGAACTCTGATGAAATCTAAATTTGATGTTAGAAGTCCACGGCTGTATTAATCTTTTGAAATAAAAATGTCATGGTTATGACTCTTTGGAACTGCTGCACTTAACTTCCAAACTGTTGCTTTTAAAAAAGGCTAATTCAGGGTTGGGTACATTAATGGCAATGTCCTATAAAACTGCCAGCTTAAAAAAAAAATGTCAGCAGAGACATTTTTTCTGGCCGATGTCAGCACAAAAGGGTGCCTCAGTTGTTTTCATCTCCAAACAGCTGCATGCTTTCATTGACATTTGGTGACCTTTCTTTGTGCACCAGGCTTAACCTCTTAGGTTATTTCCTGGCCTCCCTTCTGTGACCTTTGACCAAGGCCGACCTTTAGCTGGAGAATGTGACATTTTGTTCTCCTCTAGCTGACATGTGATGCTCTCATTATTCAAAGGTATGTGAAAATAATGACCCCAGGTGACCTTTGAGTTTCCTTTCATTTATTGGTTGTTTTTGGTGCTTGTTTGGCGTGTACTGGCCGAGGTGAAGGGGGGCTGAGTAGGGACTGGGCTAAGATAAGATGGCCAGTATCTCTCTTCAGTCTGTTTCTAATCCCTTTTACTGTTGATGACTAAGCCTTAGTATTTTCTGTTCATTGATTTGGAGATGATTTTGGCCTTTGAGCACTAGATCTTTTTGAAACTTAAGAAATTTGGTACAGTGAGTGGAGCTAGTTGTTTCTTTCTTCTTCCTACTAATGACATTTATGTAGATAATAATGCCAATGCTTTTATACTTAGAAAATGAATAATTCATACAAAGGTAACATGTGACAAAATAAACTGAAAAATTTATCATTTCTGCTTTACATATAAATGGTCTAGTCGGATATTTCACTATATAAATCTTGATTATTCTAATAGCTTTACTGTTATATTAATTTAATATGTATATTTCTTAGCATATGAATATGAACATTGGGTATGGAGTGTGGAGAAGGAAAATGAATTTGAGCATTGATGAAATAATAGTCATAAGTTGTTTAAGTTAAATTTGGAATTTCAGACTTGAGTTTATATATACTATTTTTTTAAATCTCAAATATGCTACTAAATAATTTATGACATCTGATATCCACTTTTCAACAAGACAAAGTTATTTCCACTTTAAAAAAATACAAAGTAAGGAGTCATCATCCATTTTATTTAATGTGTGTCTGCTTGTATTTTGCTCAAAGTCTCACCTCATATAATTACATCTAGAATGGATTTAGCACCGCACAGAACTGCAGATGAGAGTCTGGGTTGCTTGCCAAAATTTAGCACGGTCATTAACTCTGAGCTTTCATAACTTTCCAAGACAAGCTGTTGAGATGCTGATAATAAGTGACTTGAGGGTTATTATAAGTACAGTAACAACTACATAGTCTTCAGCAAAAACACAGAACCCTCTGACTGTGTACATTCAGATAAAGAGAAGGCCATCACTCACAAGCTATCATACCCTCCTAATTTCATCTCTAAACACTTGAAGAAAAAAATTATTATACTCTTATGCTATACTTTAGGAGAAGGAAATGGCAACCCCCTCCAGTATTCTTGCCTAGAGAATCCTGTGGACAGAGGAACCTGGTGGGCTGCTGTCCGTAGGGTTGCACAGAGTCAGACACAACTGAAGCAACTTAGCATGTATGCATGCATATACTATACTTTGAGTATACAAAAATATTAGACCTGTTTGGGAACACACGTAAGAATTAAAGATTTTAAAATTAAAAAAAAATATTAGACCTTTAATATCATGAGCTTTTTTTCTTCTTGTGACTCAATTCATTGTTTGAGGCTGAATTTAAGAAACACGAACACAGAATATTACTTTCCTCCAAAGGACCTACCTTAAAGCCATCCTTCTCATTCCTGAATTAATGAGATTAATTTTAAAAGAATACAAGAGAGGTAGATGCTTTGAAGAACATGGTTGTTTCAAAACTAAACATACTTGCTCATCATCTACCCTGATACAGACTGGTATCTTCTTAGCGGAAGCATGCTTTCAATTCTGCTTTGTAAAACGGTACCATAATGGTTCTGTATTTAAATATTTGAGTGACTACCTTAAACAGAGACCTCTAGAGGCATGGAGATATAATCTAAATCAGACATGATTATGGTTATGATCTTCAAGAAAGATGCAACCTAATAGAAGAGAAAAACCAGTACAGCAAGCTGAAATTTTTAACTGCTGTAAGAAAGTTCAACAACAACAACAAAAATAAGCTTAAAAGCAAACAAACAAAAAAAACCTTTCAACTTAAGTCTATGTATTTTAAGCTCTATTTAAAGCATTAAAATTTTTCATTCACAGGTAAATTTTTTCTTTGTCTATAAAATTCATCTATCATGCGCTGACCTCCTAATTATTGCATATTGCTTTATCATCCACTAACCATAAGCAAGCTCTTCAAATAATTAGATTTAGGTCCATCATCTCCTATGGGGTGAAAATTGAACTTAATGCCAAAGCCAGAACTTCTACATCTCAAAGAACACCACCACATGTTTAAACTGGCTACAAAGTCAACTAGAGAGGTAACAATTAAAGTGTGAGATGAAGTTCACTGAATTAATGTGACCAAGAGATGGAAAGGAGAAGAAATGTAGGGTACCTCCACCATGGCTACAGGTTTACTCATGAGTTTCAGCCCTAACCATATTTATTCAACATGACTATCTACTTAGGAATTTTTTTTTTTAAATTTCTTCTGTATCTTGCTGCCAACTTACACAATCTTTTATCTTTTTTAAACCAATGATACATTCCATACATTTAGAAGGAAGCCTCAAAAGTTACCTTAGAGAATGTATATTATGATTTGCACTGTGCAAATATGATTCTCATAAACGTTTTCTATTTTGTTTATATATATATAGTTTATATTTATTTTGTTTCTCTCTATATAAAGTTTTGCTATTTTGTTTCTATTCAAATAGATTTAACCCCACAAAGGACCAAGTTAAAATTTCGTGGGTCCTGTATTGAACTGAAGCTCTGATTAATACATGGAAGTGTATACAGAGGAGATCTGCAGCCAGGGTAAAAATATTTCAATGAAAGGAAGCTTCTGCAGAAAAAAAAAAAGCAAAGAAGTGAACAATATGTTGATGATTACATACATTACATTGAAGGGATATCTTTATTCTTTCATTTTGTAGGGTTTTCTAAAGAAATGATTAAATTTACTTTAAAGATGTTTTGGGTTTCCTGATTTGGAAATACTTGGTGCATTAATCTCCTTTATTCATTTGTTATTTATTTTTGGAAACCTGTGTTTGCACTTAGCTCATTCTGTTCTCTATAAAGATTCTAACTTGTCAGGCATTTAATCACCATTAAAGACAAATCTTTTCACTTGTTCAAAAAAGTTTTCACCTAATAATGAAATATGACTTGCCATACAAGTGTCACCCTTCATGGACAAAGTGGTTTAAAGTGATAACGGGTGACCAAGTTATAAATATTTAAAAATTGTGTCTGGCAGGAGACATAAGTTTCTTTCTCCAAACCCCAGTAACCCAAACCTGAAGAGAGCCAAGGTCTGTTTCCTGCTTTGTGATACTGCCTTATTGTTATCTAGATGACTTTAACCACAAAGGCCCCATGTTCCCATGTGGTAGATTCATAAGAAGACATAAATCTGCCTTCTTGACCAAGTGCAGTTTTTCAGCATCTGTTCTGTTAGGTATCAGAAATGCGCACACAAGTAGTGTAGTAAAAGAATTACGCTTGTCAGGGTGACCCTGGTTGTCGTCGTTGTTGTTTAGTCTCTAAATCATGTCTGACTCTTTTTGGACCCCATGGACTATATAGCCTGCCAGGCTCCTCTGTTCATGGGATTTCCTAGGCAAGAATACTGGGATGGGTTGCCACTTCCTTCTTCAGGGGATTTTCCTGACCCAGGGATTGAACCTGCAGCTCCTGCTTTGGCAGGCGGATTCTTTACCACTGAGTCGCCAGGGAAGCCCTATAGTAACCCTAAGCAGGTTAATGTTGGGATCTTTTGGTACCTAAACTCTCAAATTTGGCTCTAATTTGTATATTATCAGAACTAATATAAATTCTAAAAGTCAACACTCCAAATGAGGAAATGGAGACCCTACAACAACAAAAAGAAGTAACACATTTTTAGCTTTATAGTGAAAAATCAAAACCAAAAATCTGCTATCCTATGGGTTGTCTGATTATATGTGATAAAACCATTTTCCTATAGTTCTTTATGCAATTACCACTTTGTCTCTTTTACACCTTGCAGTTGAGATATATTGTAATTCTTGCTAATTTCACTGAAATTTCTTGCTGTTTCTTGAGAAGCAGCCTAGACACTGTAAATATTTATGTATCGTTATTGATTTAAAAGAATATGCTGCTTTTCTCCCTTGTAATAAGAATTTATTTTAAATTTTAAGTATAAAATACTTAAAAAATAAAAATGATTTCTTTATTTTGATCCCATTAATTCCAACATAAATGATCACTTAACTTTGAGCTGGGAGAAGTGATTTTTTAGTAGAAGCTTGAGAGAACCAAATTGATTGAATTTTTAAACCATGTCTGGTCAAGCAGCAGTCTCAGGAACTACCAAAATCACTGTATTTTGCCAGTGGATCTCTTTACTTTTATTTTAAAACTAATAGTAATGTATTTTGAATATCAGATTTTTATTCTTTCAGATCCTGATTTCTTACAGTGATCATATATTTCCTTAAGTGAAGAAAGTACTTTTTTATTTCTGAAATTAACAATAAAATCTTTTTAATAGTATAGTGGTGATTTTTACTCTCAGATCAATAAATTCTTCTGTGGGGCATAATATCTCATATTTGCTCTTGAATGAAATGGAAATATTCTCTATATACATAATATCTGCAACAGAATTTATCTCAGCAAGATAATAGTTAATTTATACTGTGAAGTTCAAAAGGGCAGAAAAAAGATAACAACTCACTTTAGGTAAAGATGTAGCACATGTATGCTCGAGGAAAATAAATGTCAAATAGAAAACTGTATCTGAAATTTGGATCACATTTAGATGTACAAAAAAATGTTAAGAGCATTTGGGGGGCAATTGCGCTCCAATTAGATTTCTTACGCTCACATCAACCAGCCTTGGTTTGGAAGTTAATCATATGATTTACGGGGCTCCTTAAGGAGTGAAAAGGAGGAAGCAAACAAGAAGAAGAAGGAACTGACAGTGTAACATTTATGAGGAGCCCATCAATTACAAAGTTTGGTCTTGGGGTAGAGTGGAGGTAAGTCAAAAGAAAGTTATTAAAAATCAGAATTTTTTACGTTTTGTTCTTTATTGTATGTAATATCACTCACTGGAGTTTATTTTTGAAGAGCAGAAAAAACACATAATGAATTCCAAATTTTATGAGATCCTTAATGAAACTGTAAGCCCAAACTAGAGATTTCTTAAGGTTTAGAGTTGCTTCCCAGCGGTTGCCTGTGCATAGGTTGGGAGTGGACATGCTGCTGCTGCTGCTAAGTCGCTTCAGTCGTGTCCAACTCTGTGCGACCCCATAGATGGCAGCCCACCAGACTGCTCTGTCCCTGGGATTCTCCAGGCAAGAACACTGGAGTGGGTTGCCATTTCCTTCTCCAATGCATGAGGTGAAACGTGGAAGTGAAGTCACTCAGTCGTGTCCAACTCTTTACAACCCCAAGGGCTGCAGCCTACCAGGCTGCTCTGTCCATGGGATTTTCCAGGCAAGAGTACTGGAGTGGGTTGCCATTGCCTTCTCCTGGGAGTGGACATAAAAGGGCACAAATTCATTACTGGCTAGGACAAATATCTATATCTATATAGAGATATGGTTATGAGAAACTCAAAGAGTCTGGCTGTATCAAATTGCCCTTGGGTTTATTTTGGGAAAAAGAACAGTAATTAAGTGAGTAACATGGAGGAATAAAAATGCATTTCAAAGATGAACCAAGAAAAGAAGTAGACTGATATGTGCTTCTTTCAAAACCCAAAGGACAACAAATAATGTGAAGAAAAATATAAATTGGAGATTTGGGGACAGATCTAATGAATTATTTATTTTTCCCAAAGGTTCTGTGTGCTATATTGAACTGGTACCAGTTTTATAAGACTGATAGGCGATAGTTAACTCTAAAAACGGAAAAACACACAGCTGATTCAAATCTCCACAGATTCTAGGAAAATTTCAGATGGCCATGGTGGCTTTTGTTTCCTCTTATCAGTATAAGAGGAATATATACTTCTCATATATAGTCAGTATATACTGACTAACAAAGGCCATATACATTGTTTTGACAGACACCGAAGATACTAGAAACGTTTTGTTGTGAACTCTTTTACAATTTTCTTTAAATTTTCTTGTTCTCCTCACACTGTGGTTGACCCATTAGAGGTCATAATTAGGAAAATTACAAGAAAGGAGACTCAACTGAATATTTTCATTTTAGTGACACTATCACCATCTTCAGTGACTTCCAATGTACTTGTTTATGCAATAATATCTTTTGATATTCTAGTAGTGTTTGTCTTAGAAAATATTTCCATCATCATGGTGCATAAGATGACATTAGGGACAGAAATAGTTATGAAAAAACCACTAGGAGTTATGATGTAAATATGTATATAAGATCTTTTCATAATGCAGATTACATAAATTTGAATTAAGTGACTTTTAAGAACATTGATTATTGATCTGATAAACTATTATATCCATTAGGGCCTTTTGTGTAAATAACAATTTTTAAATGCATGCTGCTTTATAATAAAAATTCTTATGAAGTGTACTTATGATCTCTTGCATGCTGAATAGCCACTTTTCAACATTAAATCTTGGCCAAAACTACATTTTAAAATTAAGAACCATTTAAGTTATACTACTACCAAGAAAAAAAAAAAATCCTCCTGGAATTACTCAGCATGTATTTTAACATTTATGTTACTTTAAAATGACCAAGGCATATTGTTTTAAATCCCTATAAGGGTCTTCCCTGGTGGCTCAGCAGTAAAGAAACTTCCTGCTAATGTAGGAGATGTGGGTTTGATCCCTGGATCAGGAAATTACACTGGAGAAGGTAATGGCAACCCACTCCAGTATCCTTGCCTGGCAAATCCCATGGACAGAGGAGCCTGGCGGGCTGCAGTCCACAGGGTCACAAAGAGTCAGACACGACTGAGAGACTAAACAACAACAACCATGACTTACATATTTTCTAAGTGACAAGCCATTCTATGCTCTATTGATTATAGTATAGACTCTGCCATAAAAGAAAATTATACTTGTGATTGTGGTGTTAATCCTTATTATGGAACATCTATAGGTGTCAAGGGGCTTCCCAGGTGGCGCTAGTGGTAAAGAATCCGCCTGCCGAAGCAGGAGATCTGAGAGACGTGGATTCTATCCCTGGGTGGGGAAGATACTCTGGAGGAGGGCACGCCTCCCACCCCAATATTCTCGCCTGGAGACTCCCATAGACAGGGGAGCCATGGATCTATAGTCCATAGATCTGTAGCTTGCAAAGAGTCAGACACGAGTGAAGTGGCTTAGCTCACATGCAGGTGTTCAGGAAAGTTATGCAGAGATAAGCTACATTCATAAAAACACACCATGGAAATATGTCATCATTCTGAGAGAAACATGTTCAGTCTGTGCTGGAGGTGAAGACTGAGCCTGATGCTTGCAACTCTTTGTGACATTTCATGCTGATGTGTTGACAAACTAGAGAATGTGTGTCCATTTGTTAAACTTTCCATAAGGCATATTGATGAGTTAATTAACGACCCATTCTTGTTTCCCTGGTAAGTTCCTTGAGGAGGAGAAAACAGCTGCAATATACTCATTTTCACACACTAGCAATGTCCTGCTCCATAAATGTCTGGGGAATGAATGAATGAAAGATGAACGCCTGTGTCTAAAGAGGAAGGAAACTTCTTTTCTACAGAAAGGGGAGGACTACAGGTTTCAGAAAGAAAATATATCTTTGCATAGATTTTTTTAGAATCTTATGATTTTTAAAGTTGAAAGATTTTACTGATGGTTACAGCAATTTTATCTACATATTCAATATCACATTCACTCAATTTTTATACATTTAAATTTGGAGATTACTTTTTAAAAATTGGATTTCCTCCTTCCCCCTCAATTTGAGACTTTTCATCTTTGAGAGATGAGGAACCAGCTCTCTGTTTTGATTGTTTACCTAGTTTGGCACCAAGTCCATAGGCAATTTTCACAGATTCACCTTACCTGGGAGTTGAAAAGGGAATTGTTTCTCTAAGCCGTTTGACTCACTTGGTTTGAGTTCGGTGTTAATGAGGCCAGAGCAATGCATTTTCTTTCTGTAGCTGCACTTTGGCCTCTTCTTTCATTGCTCTCATTGAGAGGTCAGGAGAGAGTAGCAGAACCCAGCACCCTTGAAAAAACAAGTCACTACCTAGGCCCTACTGTCAGCTGGTCATTAGCATCACTTTTTTTCCAGGAAGGACAGCATGATGATAATTCCTTGCAGGTCAGCCCTTGGTACTATAGAGCTATGATTAAGGATACATATATCCAGATCTACCCTTTGAATGGACTGTACAGTATATTGTTTAACAACAGTCAGACACTTATTTTAGAATTTTCTTTAGTCCTAGTAGCGATTAAAATATTAACAAAAACTGCTTGGGTTTCAACCACTCTGAATGAAATCCAGCTGTAAATTCTGACTGGGCTTCCTTTGTGGCTCAGACAGTAAAGATTCTGCCTGCAATGCAGGAGACCTGGGTTCGATCCCTGGGTCAGGAAGAGCCCCTGGATAAGGGAATGACAAACCACTCCAGTGTTCCTGCCTGGAGAATTCCATGGACAGAGGAGCTTGGCAGACNATTAACGACCCATTCTTGTTTCCCTGGTAAGTTCCTTGAGGAGGAGAAAACAGCTGCAATATACTCATTTTCACACACTAGCAATGTCCTGCTCCATAAATGTCTGGGGAATGAATGAATGAAAGATGAACGCCTGTGTCTAAAGAGGAAGGAAACTTCTTTTCTACGAAAAGGGGAGGACTACAGGTTTCAGAAAGAAAATATATCTTTGCATAGATTTTTTTAGAATCTTATGATTTTTAAAGTTGAAAGATTTTACTGATGGTTACAGCAATTTTATCTACATATTCAATATCACATTCACTCAATTTTTATACATTTAAATTTGGAGATTACTTTTTAAAAATTGGATTTCCTCCTTCCCCCTCAATTTGAGACTTTTCATCTTTGAGAGATGAGGAACCAGCTCTCTGTTTTGATTGTTTACCTAGTTTGGCACCAAGTCCATAGGCAATTTTCACAGATTCACCTTACCTGGGAGTTGAAAAGGGAATTGTTTCTCTAAGCCGTTTGACTCACTTGGTTTGAGTTCGGTGTTAATGAGGCCAGAGCAATGCATTTTCTTTCTGTAGCTGCACTTTGGCCTCTTCTTTCATTGCTCTCATTGAGAGGTCAGGAGAGAGTAGCAGAACCCAGCACCCTTGAAAAAACAAGTCACTACCTAGGCCCTACTGTCAGCTGGTCATTAGCATCACTTTTTTTCCAGGAAGGACAGCATGATGATAATTCCTTGCAGGTCAGCCCTTGGTACTATAGAGCTATGATTAAGGATACATATATCCAGATCTGCCCTTTGAATGGACTGTACAGTATATTGTTTAACAACAGTCAGACACTTATTTTAGAATTTTCTTTAGTCCTAGTAGCGATTAAAATATTAACAAAAACTGCTTGGGTTTCAACCACTCTGAATGAAATCCAGCTGTAAATTCTGACTGGGCTTCCTTTGTGGCTCAGACAGTAAAGATTCTGCCTGCAATGCAGGAGACCTGGGTTCGATCCCTGGGTCAGGAAGAGCCCCTGGATAAGGGAATGACAAACCACTCCAGTGTTCCTGCCTGGAGAATTCCATGGACAGAGGAGCTTGGCAGACTACAGTCCATGGGGTCACAAAGAGTTGGATAAAACTGAAGCGACTTAGCACGCATGTGCACAGTCAGAATTCTGATCTGTGAGTTATGCTTCCTACCCATTTTACTTCCTATTCAACAAAATGTAAAAGAGTGAATGATATGTTCAGTTCAGTTCAGTCACTCAGTCGTGTCTGGCTCTTTGCGACCCCGTGAATCACAGCATGCCAGGCCTCCCTGTCCATTACCAACTCCCGAAGTTCACTCAAACTCACGTCCATCGAGTCATGATGCCTCCAGCCATCTCATCCTCTGTCGTCCCTTTCTCCTCCTGCCCCCAGTAGGAGTGAGGAATCGTTAGCACAAAAAGAAAATCCTGAATCACCACCAATGCATTACTCTGGGGTAATTTTAGGACATTGATAGCCCAAGTTTAAACATGTTTTTGATATCATGTGAACTCTGAAAGATGCTTGCATCTTTTTGGAGCCAAGATAAATAGCCTGTATTGTGTAAATGTTTACACTGGTATGAGATTCTTGAGAGAACTTAAGCCGGCCCAGGGCCCCCAGCTGGCAGCACAGGGTGGGAAGCGTGACTGAGGTAAGCTTGCTCACTGCCGATCCTTTCTCAGGTCACTGAGCTCCGTAATTACTGAAGAATCAACATTTAGTGCCAGTAGTCTGAATCTCTCCCGAGACTCCTGGGCCATGTGTTACTTTAGCGCCAGTTCTCTGCCACCTGCTTTCCATTCGACATGCTGCTTCATTGCCATTGTTCTTGCTTTTGTTGTCATTGTTATCTTTCTTTGAGCATCTTTTTTCTTTTGTTCTAAATATTTATGTCCTAAAAATAATTTTAAACTTTGTAAGTATCTGAGGTATATCAGATGCTCCATAGAAAATGGGATTGACAGTCCCGGGAGAAACATTTATTCAGAAGCTGATAAACAGGAATTAGTGAGTGAAGTCGCTCAGTCGTGTCTGACTCTTTGTGATCCCGTGAACTGTAGCCCTCCAGGCTGTTCCGTCCATGAGATTCTCCAGGCAAGAGTACTGGAGTGGGTTGCCATTTCCTTCTCCACTACCTTGTAAAATAGATAGCTGGTGAGAAGTTGCAATGTAACACCTGTCTCTTATACACATCTTTCTTGCCTGGAGAATCCCAGGGACAGAGCAGTCTGGTAGGCCTGTCTCTTATACACATCTTTCTTGCCTGGAGAATCCCAGGGACAGAGCAGTCTGGTAGGCCTGTCTCTTATACACATCTTTCTTGCCTGGAGAATCCCAGGGACAGAGCAGTCTGGTAGGCCTGTCTCTTATACACATCTTTCTTGCCTGGAGAATCCCAGGGACAGAGCAGTCTGGTAGGCCTGTCTCTTATACACATCTTTCTTGCCTGGAGAATCCCAGGGACAGAGCAGTCTGGTAGGCCTGTCTCTTATACACATCTTTCTTGCCTGGAGAATCCCAGGGACAGAGCAGTCTGGTAGGCCTGTCTCTTATACACATCTTTCTTGCCTGGAGAATCCCAGGGACAGAGCAGTCTGGTAGGCCTGTCTCTTATACACATCTTTCTTGCCTGGAGAATCCCAGGGACAGAGCAGTCTGGTAGGCCTGTCTCTTATACACATCTTTCTTGCCTGGAGAATCCCAGGGACAGAGCAGTCTGGTAGGCCTGTCTCTTATACACATCTTTCTTGCCTGGAGAATCCCAGGGACAGAGCAGTCTGGTAGGCCTGTCTCTTATACACATCTTTCTTGCCTGGAGAATCCCAGGGACAGAGCAGTCTGGTAGGCCTGTCTCTTATACACATCTTTCTTGCCTGGAGAATCCCAGGGACAGAGCAGTCTGGTAGGCCTGTCTCTTATACACATCTTTCTTGCCTGGAGAATCCCAGGGACAGAGCAGTCTGGTAGGCCTGTCTCTTATACACATCTTTCTTGCCTGGAGAATCCCAGGGACAGAGCAGTCTGGTAGGCCTGTCTCTTATACACATCTTTCTTGCCTGGAGAATCCCAGGGACAGAGCAGTCTGGTAGGCCTGTCTCTTATACACATCTTTCTTGCCTGGAGAATCCCAGGGACAGAGCAGTCTGGTAGGCCTGTCTCTTATACACATCTTTCTTGCCTGGAGAATCCCAGGGACAGAGCAGTCTGGTAGGCCTGTCTCTTATACACATCTTTCTTGCCTGGAGAATCCCAGGGACAGAGCAGTCTGGTAGGCCTGTCTCTTATACACATCTTTCTTGCCTGGAGAATCCCAGGGACAGAGCAGTCTGGTAGGCCTGTCTCTTATACACATCTTTCTTGCCTGGAGAATCCCAGGGACAGAGCAGTCTGGTAGGCCTGTCTCTTATACACATCTTTCTTGCCTGGAGAATCCCAGGGACAGAGCAGTCTGGTAGGCCTGTCTCTTATACACATCTTTCTTGCCTGGAGAATCCCAGGGACAGAGCAGTCTGGTAGGCCTGTCTCTTATACACATCTTTCTTGCCTGGAGAATCCCAGGGACAGAGCAGTCTGGTAGGCCTGTCTCTTATACACATCTTTCTTGCCTGGAGAATCCCAGGGACAGAGCAGTCTGGTAGGCCTGTCTCTTATACACATCTTTCTTGCCTGGAGAATCCCAGGGACAGAGCAGTCTGGTAGGCCTGTCTCTTATACACATCTTTCTTGCCTGGAGAATCCCAGGGACAGAGCAGTCTGGTAGGCCTGTCTCTTATACACATCTTTCTTGCCTGGAGAATCCCAGGGACAGAGCAGTCTGGTAGGCCTGTCTCTTATACACATCTTTCTTGCCTGGAGAATCCCATGGACAGAGGTGCCTGGTGGGCTATGGTCCATAGGGTCGCAAAGAGTCAGACACAATTGAGCGACTGAACTGAACTGAACTGAGAGGGGTGGGATGGGAGGAAGGGAGGGAGGCTTAATAAGGAGGTGTTATATGTGTGATTTTATGGCTGATTTGTGTTGCTGTATGGCAGAAAATGACAGGACATTGTAGAGCAATTTTTCTCCAATTAAAAAAATAAATAAGATAAACACATTCTAGTCCATGTTATATCCATGAAAGTAAATGTATGGAGGATTTGGGAAGTGGTCTTTACCCTGAAGCTAAGTCTAGTTTTCACCCAGGAGAGGCTGATGGTACAGCTAGATCAGAATTTACAGCTGGATTCCTTCCAGAGTGGTTGAAACTCAAGCAGTTTTGGTCCTTTAATATTTTAATTATTACTAGGTCTAGAGGAAGTTCTAAAATAAGGGCTTGACTGTTGTTAAATAAGAATATACTGTACACTCCACTGGCTCGTCTTAAAATTTCACAGCCACGCTGGGAAATAAGCAAGCAGGATTCATTATCCCCACCTGAGCGATGAAGAAATAAGATTTAGGGAGGTTGGAGAGTGCTTGTTTTGTGTTTTTCCCACACTAGTAAACCATTATTCCTCACAGTCTATGCACGCATAGCAATGAGCTCAATCCCCTGCCACCACAGCTCTATTCTGTTTACGAGTGAAGGCAAATAAATGATTCTTTCAGGCTGCAGGCACCATTTTGTACATTAGAGAGACATACTCTGTCTGTGCTGGCAGAGTCCCTTGTTTAGTCGCTCAGCCATGTTCAACTCTTTGTGACCCCATGGACTGTAGCCCGCCAGGCTCCTCTGTCCATGGGATTCTCCAGGCAAGAATACTGGAGTGGGTTGCCATTTCCTTCTCTAGGGAATCTTCTCAACCCAGGCATCGATCCTGCATCTCCTGCATTGACAAGTGGATTCTTTATTGCTGAGCCATCTGGGGAGAATTCCTGTGCTTTCTGTGTTAGTTGCTCAGTCATGTCTGACTCTTTGCGACCCTGTGGACTGTAGCCCACCAGGCTCCTCTGTCTAACAACTCTCAAATGCTTGGGTGAGAAAAGGTCAGAGGAAGGGCTTGGAGGAGGAACTGAGTTCTAGTTTCACCATGTGAAGGTGGGTCAGCTCACTTCTTGGTGTCCATTCTGCTGCTCCACCATGATCCTTAACTCCTATGTCTCAGGCATACTTGATCCTTTCTGAAACTTTTTTGGGGAAAGGTATAAAGCTGTTTTGCTAGGAAATCAATAGATTGTACCAACTTAAGGGTTGAATGCATGCATGCATGCTAAGTGGCTTCAGTCCTGTCTAACTCTTCGCAACCCTACGGACTGTAGCCTGCCAGGCTCCTCTGTCCATAGGATTCTCCAGTGCCCTCCTCCAGCAGATCTTCCCAACCCAGGGATCGAACCCAAGTGCCTTGCATCTCCTGCACTGGCAGGCTAGTTCTTTACCACTAGCCCCACCTGGGAAGCCCAACTTAAGGGTTATTTCTCAGATATATTTGCTTTAAAATGAATGTCTGAAAGGTGAAATTTCAGTAGGCATTCATTCTTGTGTGGTAAACAGGAGTACATGTTATGCAGTGATGTGGGGAGTGGTAGTCACTCAGATGTACCATCCTGATTCTCTTTCAAGAAAGGACATGTGCCCAGCTCCAGGGCAAATGATGAGCAGGGAAACTCCAGTTGGCAGCCCTGTCAGAGTCAAGCTCAGCTGCAGAGTGTGGCTGGTTTGCTCAAGGGCCCACCCTTGCCAGATTACCTTTGTCTGGTGGTGAGCAAAGGTGTGGAAGCCTAAAGACCCAGTCACTTGGGCTACAAAGGGGAAAGGATACCTGAGGCTTTGGTTGGCCTCTGGCATCACAGATCAGCCTCTTTCAACTAACAAATAATGGGAGTCTGGACCGTGCTGAGGGAGGGGGTTCTTGACGAGGGGAGGTGCTGTAGAAAAGGATAAGACACCAGGTAATCTATTTTCAAAAACTTCAATTGATGCGGAGATATGAGGAAACACATGCTAAATGGACCCCAGCAAGAAACAGATAAAGTATGAATATAGATAGATATTGGGGTTCCCAGGTAGCACTAGTGGTAAAGAACCTGCCTGCCAGTGCAGAGACGAGGGTCTGACCCCTGGGTCGGGAAGATCCCCGGGGGAGGGTACAGCAACCCACTCCAGCATTCTTGCCTAGAAAAGCCCATGGACAGAGGAGCCTGGCTGACTACAGTACAGAGAGTTACAAAGAGTTGGACATGACTGAAGCGACTTAGCATGCACTCACACATAGGCAGATGTCAGTGTTTTTTAATGAAAGTACCTAAACATGGAGATCCCAAGAGACCGTGATGTAATGGCTGGGAATCATCTGGAAGGCCTTCAGGAAATGTAAGGCTTTGAATAGTCTGGCTGGCCTCCTGTCAACCCCAGGTTTCCGTTTAGGACTGTCTCTGAGAAGGTGCTTAGTTCCTATCAAGCGGCATAGTAGGTTTATGGTCACAAACTTGGCTTCCCAGATTGCTCCCAGATTTCAGTTTTCCTCCAGATTCTAACAGGAGGTTTTGCAGGCTATGTTTGGCTTCCCATCACCAGACACACTTCTGTCACACTAAAAACATGTATGATATTTCAGGACAGAGTGAATAACCAGACAGTTTGATTTCTTAGGCTTTACAAAGGACGTTACACTATCTTTTCTTAAGAGCCAGAGAACATAGAATAGTGCAGGAAATACGCTCAGTGCCAGGAGGTGTTCCCCAAACAGTCCATGGAAAGGTCAGAGCTCAGTGTCAGAGGTCAGGAGAGAAGTCACGTGACCTTTTAATGAATGCAGGATGGAATATCATTCCAAAGAAACACTGGCAATCAGAACCAGAGGGCTTTACTACTTTGGCAATTATTAGTATTGAAGGAGGAGCCACTCTTGGTGATTGCACTAGTATCATCCAAAAATGGAACTTTTGAGCTTGCTCCAGTTTTTGATAAATTGATTCTTACTGAAGAGGACTAAAATCTCCAAGTAAGCATTCAGTGTCTTAACACATTATCTTCTCATCTAGAGGCGGCCTGAACCAGTCTTAAGAAGGGCTGGAGGCCAGGAATTCTGCGGCTGGAAATAGTCCAGCAGAAAAAGCATGGGTGATGGGTCATGATACAAACTTGAATCTCACTTTACCACCTCACTGGCTCTGAACCTGACGCCTTTTAAATTACCTCTCTGAGCCTCAGTTACTTAATCTGTAGGAGAAGGGTAACTACACTTGCCTTGCAGAGTCACTGTGAACTTTACATCGTGTGCGCTACAGACCAAGACATATTAGGCATACGAAAGTATTGACTTTTCTTACTGCTTGCTGATGATCTAGCTTGAGTTCATTCCCTACAGGAGACAGTTTTCTGGATCTGATGGATGCTTCTTGTGAGAAATTAATAATTAAATGGTTATAACTTTTTCATCATTATGATATACCAGAAAAATACTGACTGAAGTAACGTGACATTTACAATCTTATTTTGAGTGGGTAGGTTCATAAAGATAGCATGCTTTCTTGCCAAAATTAGAATGGACTTTTTGGCCAAACCAATATGTCTTAAATGAAATGACCAAACTTGAGTAACATTTTCTTTATAATTTAGCACACCATTGATGAGATCCGTTGCAATATATGCTCAGCATTGAACCTCTCCAGTATTCCCTGATCCATCTAAGACCAGCATTAATAGAGTTTTGCACATCATAGATGTCAGGAAATACTTGTTGAGTTCTATGTGAAATGTCCATATATTATTATTTTCCCCACTTTAAAGACAGATTAACACATCCTCTGATAGGGTAATTGTTCACCCAACCAAGGTATTCAATAAGTCATAGTGCAGAGGAGACCAGAATAGTGGTCTCCTGACATATTCTGGGCAATTTCTGCCAGTTATCCCCCAAAATGAAAATATTTTCTCTTCTTTCTTAAATTTTACAAGTTATCTTTCTTTTGAGAATATCTTTTAATCCAACCAAAATTAAGTGATTGTTAATAAAAACTCACATCAGTTCAGTTCAGTTCAGTCACTCATTTGTGTCTGACTCTTTGCAACCCCATGAATCACAGCACGTCAGGCCTCCCTGTCCATCACCAACTCTCAGAATTCACTCAAACTCACGTCCATCAAGTCAGTGATGCCATGCAGCCATCTCATCCTCTGTTGTCCCCTTCTCCTCCTGCCCCCAATCCCTCCCAGCATCAGAGTCTTTTCCAATGAGTCAACTCTTTGCATGAGGTGGCTAAAGTACTGGAGTTTCAGCTTCAGCCTCAGTTCTTCCAAAGAACACCCAGGACTGGACTGGTTGGATCACCTGGCAGTCCAAGGGACTCTCCAGAGTCTTCTCCAACACCACAGTTTAAAAGCATCAGTTCTTCAGTGCTCAGCTTTCTTCACAGTCTAACTCTCACATCCATACATGACTACTGGAAAAACCATAGCCTTGACTAATGGACCTTTGTTGGCAAAGTAATAAACAATAAAAGAAAAAGCAGATAAATTGGATTGCATCAAAATGGAAAAAGTTTTGTGCCACAAGTTGTACCATAAAGAAAATGATAAGGTAAGACATTGAGATACAAATTATATATCTGGTAAGGAGCTACTATTTACAGTACATGAAGAATTCTCACAAATCAATAACAGGATAGATAATTCAATGTAAAAATATGTTTTAAAAATCCTATTTAAAAGGGATTTAAATAGCCATGCAAAGGAGCTGTGCAAATTGCTGAGAAGCACATGAGAAATGCCCAACATCATTATCCACTAGGGAAACACAAATGAAAACCATATTGAGACACTAGTCAAATAACAAAACAGAAGGAAGAAGAAAGAAAGGGAGGGAAAGAGGTGGGGAGCAAGGAAGGGAGGAGGAAGGCAGGCAGGGAGGGAGGCGGTGAGGACAATCAAAGAAGAAAAACAGTGAGTGTTGGAGCTTCCCTGGTGGTCTCATCATTAAGAATCTGCCTTGCAATATAGAGAATACGGGTTCAATCCCTGGTCCAGGAAGATCCCAGGAAGAAGTTCTTTAAAACACAGAGATACAATGTTTAACTTTTCTATAACATAGCAGTTCTATTTCTAGATATATACCCAAGAGAAATGAAAAGATGTAGCCACACAAAAACATATGCATGAATGTTCACAGCAGCATTATTAATAGAAGCCCCAAAGTGGGAATTACCAAGTATTCCTTTACTGGTGAAAATATGTATGTTCATATGTTGCAGGAAGAGGGACCCCTTCTAGGGTCCATGAGCGGGCTCTTGTCTAACACTTTAATGAAGTGTCTGAGGAGAAACGCACGCTGACAAAGCAAGAGACTTTATTGGGAGGGGGGTACCCTGGTAGAGAGCAGGCAGGTAAGGTAACTCAGGAGAACTGCTCTGCCACATGGCTCACAGTTTCAGGTTTCATGGTGATAGGATTAGTTTCTTGATCATCTCTGGCCAATCATTCTGACTCAAGGTATTTCCTGGTAGTGAGCACATCACTTAGTCAAGCTGAATTCCAGTGAGAAGAATTTTGGAAGGACATATGGACTGGCACCTCATGTCTCCTTTTGACTTTTTCCAAATGCTTCTAATTTGTGGTGGCTTGTTAGTTCTGAGTTCCTTACTAGGATCTCTTGCAGTAAAATAAGCTCATGCAAATAGTTTCTGTGGTGCCTGACCAGAATGGGTGGTTTCAGTCAATGCTTCCTCTAGCACATACAGTAGGATATTTCTCAGCAATGAAAAGGGATTAATTACTAATACATGCAGAGTCAGACATGACTGAGATTGAGTGACTAATGCACACACACACACAACTGGAATAAACCTTGAAAACATACTCAGTAAAAGAAGGCAATCACCAGAGATCACATATTGTATGATTCTGTTACTGGGTCCAAGCATGACTGGTCAACGAATTGAGACATGAGTTGTTGGGGCAAGGAATAGCAACTTTATTTGGAAATCCAGCAGACCAATAAGATGGTGGACTGGTGTCCCAAGAGNAGTTCTTCAGTGCTCAGCTTTCTTCACAGTCTAACTCTCACATCCATACATGACTACTGGAAAAACCATAGCCTTGACTAATGGACCTTTGTTGGCAAAGTAATAAACAATAAAAGAAAAAGCAGATAAATTGGATTGCATCAAAATGGAAAAAGTTTTGTGCCACAAGTTGTACCATAAAGAAAATGATAAGGTAAGACATTGAGATACAAATTATATATCTGGTAAGGAGCTACTATTTACAGTACATGAAGAATTCTCACAAATCAATAACAGGATAGATAATTCAATGTAAAAATATGTTTTAAAAATCCTATTTAAAAGGGATTTAAATAGCCATGCAAAGGAGCTGTGCAAATTGCTGAGAAGCACATGAGAAATGCCCAACATCATTATCCACTAGGGAAACACAAATGAAAACCATATTGAGACACTAGTCAAATAACAAAACAGAAGGAAGAAGAAAGAAAGGGAGGGAAAGAGGTGGGGAGCAAGGAAGGGAGGAGGAAGGCAGGCAGGGAGGGAGGTGGTGAGGACAATCAAAGAAGAAAAACAGTGAGTGTTGGAGCTTCCCTGGTGGTCTCATCATTAAGAATCTGCCTTGCAATATAGAGAATACGGGTTCAATCCCTGGTCCAGGAAGATCCCAGGAAGAAGTTCTTTAAAACACAGAGATACAATGTTTAACTTTTCTATAACATAGCAGTTCTATTTCTAGATATATACCCAAGAGAAATGAAAAGATGTAGCCACACAAAAACATATGCATGAATGTTCACAGCAGCATTATTAATAGAAGCCCCAAAGTGGGAATTACCAAGTATTCCTTTACTGGTGAAAATATGTATGTTCATATGTTGCAGGAAGAGGGACCCCTTCTAGGGTCCATGAGCGGGCTCTTGTCTAACACTTTAATGAAGTGTCTGAGGAGAAACGCACGCTGACAAAGCAAGAGACTTTATTGGGAGGGGGGTACCCTGGTAGAGAGCAGGCAGGTAAGGTAACTCAGGAGAACTGCTCTGCCACATGGCTCACAGTTTCAGGTTTCATGGTGATAGGATTAGTTTCTTGATCATCTCTGGCCAATCATTCTGACTCAAGGTATTTCCTGGTAGTGAGCACATCACTTAGTCAAGCTGAATTCCAGTGAGAAGAATTTTGGAAGGACATATGGACTGGCACCTCATGTCTCCTTTTGACTTTTTCCAAATGCTTCTAATTTGTGGTGGCTTGTTAGTTCTGAGTTCCTTACTAGGATCTCTTGCAGTAAAATAAGCTCATGCAAATAGTTTCTGTGGTGCCTGACCAGCATGGGTGGTTTCAGTCAATGCTTCCTCTAGCACATACAGTAGGATATTTCTCAGCAATGAAAAGGGATTAATTACTAATACATGCAGAGTCAGACATGACTGAGATTGAGTGACTAATGCACACACACACACAACTGGAATAAACCTTGAAAACATACTCAGTAAAAGAAGGCAATCACCAGAGATCACATATTGTATGATTCTGTTACTGAGTCCAAGCATGACTGGTCAACGAATTGAGACATGAGTTGTTGGGGCAAGGAATAGCAACTTTATTTGGAAATCCAGCAGACCAATAAGATGGTGGACTGGTGTCCCAAGAGTCATCTTAGCCAGGTTTGGATGCTGTTTTCTTTTATGGAACAAAGATGGGGAAGTAAGGGGGTAAAGCAAAAACAAGTGATAAGTTTTTGAAAATATTTCCTGATTCCAGCCAGATTTCTGAGGGGATGTGTTGATTTCTTCTTTCCTGTGGCCATTCATGGGTGGGCCTGGTCAGGATATTTCCCAAGAGCTTAACAAAGGTATTTTAGCTTAAATCTCAGGCATGGGAGGCAGGGTTCCTTCCCTTTCCAAAGATGGACCATTATGTATACTTGAAGCTATAGTTGAGATCCTTTTAGTGACTAATTTGTAGCAAAAGCAATAGAATAAAAAGGTTAAAGTAAAAGAAGTAAATCCAATATGGAATCAGATTTGTTCCTCCTTATTACAGTTCTCAAGATTTCCTGGTGGCTCAGTCAGTAAAGAATTCTGCAGTGCAGGAGACTGCTTGCAATGCAGGAGACCTGGGTTCATTTGATCCCTGGGTCAGGAGGAGGCCCTAGAGTAGGAAATGGTAACCCACTCCAGTATTCTTGCCTAGGAAATCCCATGGACAGAGAAGCCTGGCGGGCTACAATCCATGGAGTCAAAAAGACTCGGACACAACTTAGAGATTGAAACTACTACCACCATTACAATTCTATTTACGTGAAAATCCAGAATATGCAACTGTATAGGGCCAGAATGTAGACTGGGGTGCCTAAGACATGGGTATGGATCACACTCAGGAGATACAGGGCTGGGCTGAGGATGGGCAGCTGCTAAAGTGTGACTCCAAGCTGGCAAAGGAAATGGGCGTGGGTGGGAGGGTGGGGAGGGCACAAGGGAACTATTTTAAACTTAGATTGTGATGATGGCTACTCAACTTTCTGTATATATTAAAACCATTCTACTTGGTGAATTTTATGACGTGTGAATTACATTTCAAGGGGTTGGTGATGGACAGGGAAGCCTGGCATGCTGCAGTCCGTGGGGTGGCAAAGAGTCAGACAGGATTGAGCGACTGAACTGAAAGATATGTTTACAAAACCAAACCCATATGGGGGCCCATGCATCTTTGCCAAAAGATGGTGGAAACTCCAAAACTCATTGCACTCTTGAGATCCTTCTGGAACATTATCAATATTTTAAGAAATGTATGTATGCATGAGTTCAAAATATCCTGATGTATACATCAAGGGTCTTTTTTATTTAAGTGAAACGCATTGAGGAAACTCAAAATTAAGTTTGTTCAAGTGATATGATACCACTGTAGAGTTACTTGACGTTCTCCATTTATCATGCTAAATTTTTATAACATCTGAATTACTCATTGGGTATGTAAAGTTGTGGTACTGTTTTGCTGGAAAATATTTAAGTATTAAGGCATCATATTCAACATTACAGTCAGATATGATTATCCTATTCTTCTAGCCAATGGTAATAGATATACTTCCATTAATGTAAAAAGATCATTTCATAACCATTTTGATGAACCAGCTGGACATAGAAAACAATTTTGATTTCTTGTCCACTGTCCATTTAGGCCTTAGCTGGAAACTTGTTTTTGCTTGCCACTTGGATGATACCTTGAGAATTTCATAATAAATCTCACCCAATCACTATTAGGTGCAATATAATCTCATTTTATCCACTGAAACATCTAGTGCACGGTCAGATTAAAAGTTCTAGACTCATGCCCACTTAGTGCTTCCTACTTCTCACAGCTGAATGTTACATCATACCTGAACACCTATAGCAGGAAAGGGATAAGCAGATACATCCCCTTCTTCAGCTGACTCACAAGCTATGGTTTCTGATCCCCCCAGATCAGGCTGCAGACTATGGATCAGGGACCTGGAGGGGAAATTTGAAGTCACTCAGCCAAGAGGGCATGAAGGGACTGACATTCTACTTATATTCTTTTCATCAGCCCATGTGCCCAGGCATGGACTGTGTCCAGTGGGAAGAAGAAACACCCTTTACGTCAGCAAATGACCATTACCTGTTCAGCATCCTTTCAGCTGTGGGTGGGGCTGTATCTCCTTTAAGAAAGTACCATTTACTATTCTTTTTAAACTAGGAAATTTGCAGCATCATAAAGATAAAATGTCTGTATACCATCACTCACCTTAAATGATTACCAAATCTTGAGGGATGTCTTTGCATTTTACACGAAGGTATTTTTCAATAGGCTACCAGAAGCCTTGAAAGCACTGTGTGAAGGCTTGCTTCAGTGACTTTCTCACACTGTGCCTCCCAGCTAGGTAATCCCTCTCCACAATCCTCACCACTAGTCTAAATCACACCTGCCCTGACTGCCAGGGTGTACTCATCCCTCCATCCTTTAGAAACCTAAAGCTCTAGGTACTGGTTGATTGGAAACCTTTCTAATGAGAAGCTACGTTCTTCCCATCTTTCCTCTTCCTTCTTCTTCTTCCCTCCCTTACACCCCGTCCTTTTCTCCCTCATTTCCTCTCTTTCTCCCTGCTCCCCTGCTCTTTATTTCTCTTTGTTTCTCACCTCATTTTTCTTTCCATCTAATATACGCACTTAGTTTAAAAAGGCAAGTGATATCATTCTTTTAACTAAAACAAGTTCTAGACTTCTTTTTCCGTTTTTATAAATTTTCTATTTACATCCTTCTAAAAAAGTCCATGGGGTCGCAAAGAGTCAGACACGACTGAACAACTGAACTGAACTGAAAAAAGCCCTAGGATTTAGTAGTCTTATGTCAATGCCACCCTGCATACTTCCCTTCCCCCAATCTTTCCATAATACCTGCATGGTACGTTTCAAAATCAGCACTGAATATTTTCATTGTCATGTGTAAATATCATTTTTGTTCACTTTGAGACTCATAGTTATGAATGTATATATAGTTACTCATCCTTACTTGCGTAACTTTTAGTTTTTCCTGGATTTAACAATTACTGCATTTATTTGAGCATAATGATTACATATGACTATATATAATTATTTTGACATATATAATAACTATCTAATGACTCTGTTGTTAATGTACCATAATCTGTTTTCTTAGGCTCTAAACTAAGAATGCAGCTGAGCATAGTAATTTTACAGTTTTCTTGGTAAATGCCTCCTAGAACCCTCTGTTTTCCCATTCTGATCTGTATTTGTCACTCCATTACTCTCGGCACAGTTATATTCCTGGGACTTTCCTTTAATTACAGCTCGGGATTCCCTTAGCTTCTCTCTCATCCCATTGCCTGAATAATTTGTCTTCCGTGATTTTTCTCAAATCACTAGAAGATCATTCCATTTCAGAGTAAGGATCAGAGTAAGCTAAGGAAGACCAGGTTTATGGATTGCAAATGTCTTCTCTCAGACTAGTAAATTCTGCTGAAACTGGTCCTCTGTTCTCCTGCCAAGAAGGATATAAGTCTGGCTGCTGTGATATCTCTGGGAGAATGTATGAGGAAGCATGGCCCAGGCCTGTCACCCTTTAGAATGCAGACGATTACTTAATGCCCTCATTTTTAGTGCTGGCCTTCCTTCTGCAGACAGCATGTCTGGTGTCCACCAGGCCAGAGCTTCACGCTGATGAGACTCTTGATGATAACTTCATTTCTCCTGGAGTCTGGAAGGACAACTGATCAACTGTGTAAATGAGGAAAGGCATCAGTGGATCCAACAATTCCCTATGTGTTTTCAATCAGTTCATCTGGGGTTAGCCTCCTGCCCTCCTCCTCTTTCTGTGTTGCCTGATGCCTCCAGTTCCTGAATCTTTAGGGTTCTGTGATTGCCCTTGGCTTCTCTCCATCAGGCATGTAAATTTCCAGAAAGGTCAAATCGTCTTGAGTTACCACTTGCCCATGACTCATCTGCTTTTTTATCTGCTCTTCTCTTGGATCTTGTCATTCGGGGGCTTTTGGGAGATAAACGTATGTGTTCAAGCTGCCACATTTAATTGAAGTCTATTTCACTGTTTCTTTCTGGCCATTTAGCCTTTGGTCAAAATATTTTCTCATCCTTGCACTCTATTCTTCCCATCTCCAATGACAACAAAGCACTTAGCAGGGGTCTGCTACCCGGCTAGGAAGTGAATGGGAAAGTCATGGCAGGACTGGTTTTCAAGATGACAAGGAGTGAGGGGGAGACTGAGGAAGGTGGCCTGACTTCAGGGACATCTAACCACATCCAACCATGTGGGCATGGATCACATTCAAGGGTTACAGGCCTGGGCTGGGGATGAGCGGCTGCTGGTTTCCAGTTGCTCCAGCCTCCCTGGAGAGGAAAAGGCAGGCCTCGTAAAGATTGTCTGGACTGGTCACAGGAATGTACCAGAAACTCTAAGAAAATCCAGAGGCCGCCATTGTCACTAGCCCCCAGTTTCACCACCAGTGGGCATGTAGTCAAGACATCTAGAAAAACCAAAGTTGATTGATTTCTGCTGTATTCATGTCACAGCTCCACAGTTTGCTGGCTGTGGGCCCCACCCGCCGGATAGCTTGCATAACCATCTGAGCTTGTTTTTTCGACTGTAAAAGAGGATCATTAAGCATATCTTTCTCCCAGGGTTGTTTTAAACATTGAATCTGTTCATATACATAAAAGGTTTAAAATAGTTTCAAGTACTTAATAATGAGTCAATTAGAAAAAATGGCAAGTGAAGGAGGTGCTTCATGTCTGACACATAGTAGGTACTCAGCAAATCTTTTTTGACCATGTGAGTAAGATATATCTGGAGACAATCACATGGGACTATCTCTGTCTCTGA
This sequence comes from Pseudois nayaur, assembly GCA_003182575.1. Taxonomy (NCBI): domain Eukaryota; kingdom Metazoa; phylum Chordata; class Mammalia; order Artiodactyla; family Bovidae; genus Pseudois; species Pseudois nayaur. The sequence continues at coordinate 2,997 of NIZD01135826.1, read as the reverse complement.
ATTTTATGACCAATTTCTGTGCTTGGCCACAGAACTTTCAAATAACTATTTTCATGATTGCTTTTAGTTGGAATAATTGGGCACATAGCACTGCAATTGAAGAGACCTGCACTTCCAAGTCTTTTCCAATCATACCACCAGATAGACAAATCATGACTGATTAACCAAGAGCTACGCTTTGTTTGGTCCAGTAACAAGACTGCCCCAGGCACATCGGCACAGTCTTCCAGGACTCGAAACGATCAGCAAGGAACCAAATGGCTGGTAATTTCTAATTTATAAACACTGCTTGACGTAGGCAGTTGGGCATTCTGCCACACTGCAATGGCCTGAAATGGCCTGACCACTTTCCAGTGCACTAAAAGCAATTTCAAGGGGCTTAATGACTCTTCCCCCTTCTCTCTGTTGGGGTCCACAGACACCCTTGGATGGAGCCGCCTTCAAGTGGCCTGAGGACAAAGGGTTCAGGTTACAGCTTCATGGGGTTTCCAGCTGAACAATGAGTATATTGTGAAGGTCCCATCTGTCAAAGTAATCAAAATATAAAGAGGGAAATAATACAATTAAATCTTTAAGATATGTACATTTATCTTTGGTTTTTCAAAACTGATCTCCATTTGGCAAGAATTTTTTTGGCAAAGAAGTCAGAAATTGGCATTCTTTGATACACAGTGAGACCTTGCCTAAAATGAGTCTCTGGGTACAAAAATGAAAACAAAAAGAAGCAACTAGTACTATTGGGGAGGAGGAGAGGGAATTCTGTTTATAAAGTAAGTGTTACAATAAGACAGGTAACTAACTAGCTGAAGTTGGGCACAATTTTTATTGTTTAAAAGAAGGAACACTTTCCTCTTGCTGACAGCATGGGAAGATTATACATGGGAAAAGGAAAGAACTAAGATCATTTCGGATGGTAAAAGAATGCTCTCTAGTTGCTGTATCAACCTGGAATTGCCTCTGCAGGTCCATTCTGTTCTCTGGGGTTCATGCAGGGTCTGAATGCTCTCTCACTTTCAGTTTATACTTGGCAGCTACAGTCACCTCCCAGATCCCTGCTATCAGAGTCTGGTTGGGATGCTCTTCTATCTGTCAAATGCTTTCTCTCTGGTTGCCTGAAAGTCATTTCTCATCTCCTGTCATCATCCATTTATGCAGCTGCTATGCAGAAGTCCCACTTCAGGGCAGCCATCGTTCTTCTGTGACCCAAGCCTAGGTTGCACACTCAGATGACCCATCCTTGGGCCCTGCTTCAGTCTCATGCTGAGGTCACATGATACTGTCTGTTATTTCTCCATACCTGGTTTCGGTGAATTGGCAGAAGTCATTAAGAACTTAGACTCCTCTTCTACCTTCTCCAGCTCCTTAGATCACGCCAAATTAGACACATCATCCAGGTACTATGGCCTCTTCCTGCTTCTCTGGTGCATGGATTATTGGATATTCGGGGCACCTACAACCTTGTCTGGGTCTGGAAGGACACTGGATGAAAGGCAGACACCCAGACATCCCTTAGCAATGCTGAATGCCATTAGACTGGTGTCCTTCCTCCAGCAAGGTGCCTTCAAGCAAGGACTCATCATCATTTGTCTAGACAAGATCCTGATCTGTTTAATGAATCTAGTCTTACAAGAACCTTGGGTCTAAGCAAGAGCACTACCCCAGGACCAGCCTTAAAAAATATGTGCTCAAGAACCCTAATGGAGTTTCTAGGCCATGTTTTGTCTGGCCAACATGATAATATGATATAGGACCACATAGTGGTGGAATGTCCCTGAAGATGATTAGAGATATGCAGTAATTTATGAGGTCCACTGCTGATTACCAATGACTTAGTTTACTTTTTTATTTTTATGTTTTTAGTTTATGGTAGAAATCACCTCTCTGAGAAAGGAAACAGTTTGCCTGGTTCTAGACACATCTGTAATGTGCTGACATTTCAGATCTGGGTTAACATTTCCTGTGATCCTGGTCTATTCTATCATGCATAAGCAGACACCAAGGATTCTGACTTTGAAGGAGGTAGGAAATTCCTTCCCACGACTGATGTCTTAAGGAAGCAACACTGACCAAAGTTAATCACCTAATCCTAGAGCAAAGCTTTCCATGATCAAGACCTCCTTTGGTCACCCAGACTGAGACCTCTTGGAAAATTTAAAACAGATCTAGAAACTCATGTTGCAATGGATCAAGAGTGCTTTATCTCCATCAGATAAATTAGGAGCAGCTGAAAGAGCTGCCCCACATGCGAGGTCAGGGGCGGGAGCCAGGAGGAGCTACCCCACGCCCAAGGAGCAGTGGCTGTGCGGTTGCAGGAGGGCCTAGAGGAGATACTCCACGTTCAAGGTCAAGAGGGGCGGTGGTGAGGAGACACCCCTCCTCCAAGGTAAGGAGCAGCAGCTGCACTTTGCTGGACCAGCCATGAAGAGATACCCAACGTCCAAGGTAAGAGAAACCCAAGTAAGATGGTAGGTGTTGCAAGAGGGCATCAGAGGGCAGACACACTGAAACCATAATCACAGAAAACTAGTCAATCTAATCACACTAGGACCACAGCCTTGTCTAACTCAGTGAAACTAAGCCATGCCCTGTGGGGCCACCCAGGATGGGCAGGTCATGGTGGAGAGGTCTGATAGAATGTGGTCCACTGGAGAAGGGAATGGCAAACCACTTCAGTGTTCTTGCCTTGAGAACCCCACGAACAGTATGAAAAAGCAAAATGATAGGATACTGAAAGAGGAACTCCCCAGGTCGGTAGGTGCCCAAAAGGTTAGTCCTACCTTTTAGAACTAACACCCAAAAAAGATGTCCTTTTCATTACAGGTGACTGGAATGCAAAAGTAGGAAGTCAACAAACACCTGGAGTAACAGGCAAATTTGGCCTTGGAATACGGAATGAAGCAGGGCAAAGGCTAATAGAATTTTGCCAAGAGAACGCACTGGTCATAGCAAACACCCTCTTCCAACAACACAAGAGAAGACTCTACACATGGACATCAC
>NIZD01135824.1:0-14659 GCA_003182575.1 Pseudois nayaur | reverse complement strand
TTCAGAAAATGAAGATCATGGCATCCGGTCCCATCACTTCATGGGAAATAGATGGGAAAACAGTGTCAGACTTTATATTTTGGGGCTCCAAAATCAGTGCAGATGGTGACTGCAGCCATGAAATTAAAAGACCCTTACTCCTTGGAGGAAAAGTTATGACCAACCTAGATAATATATTCAAAAGCAGAGACATTACTTTGCCGACTAATGTCCGTCTAGTCAAGGCTATGGTTTTTCCAGTGGTCATGTATGGATGTGAGAGTTGGACTGTGAAGAAGGCAGAGTGCTGAAGAATTGATGCTTTTGAACTGTGGTGTTGGAGAAGACTCTTGAGAGTCCCTTGGACTGCAAGGAGATCCAACGAGTCCATTCTAAAGGAGATCAGCCCTGGGATTTCTTTGGAAGGAATGATGCTAAAGCTGAAACTCTAGTACTTTGGCCACCTCATGCGAAGAGTTGACTCATTGGAAAAGATTGTGATGCTGGGAGGGATTGAGGGCAGGAGGAGAAGGGGACGACAGAGGATGAGATGGCTGGATGGCATCACGGACTTGATGGACATGAGTCTGAGTGAACTCCGGGAGTTGGTGATGGACTGGGAGGCCTGGCTTGCTGCGATTCAGGGGGTCACAAAGGGTCTGAACTGAACTGAACTCAACTGAACTGAAGGTTCCCTGAAGAGTTATTTTCCTTTAGATTTTGAAGTATTTTATTCAATGCCCAAATAAAGAAGATAATAATGCCATAACCAACCCACATGCTCTCTGTCTCTCTCTCTCTCTTTTTTTTTATGTTTCATTTAAGGATTAGTGCAGAAAGAAAAAGTAAAAATCAATAGTAGTCCCAACATGGTAAAAGCTTTAGCAGAAGAGGAAAAAATAAAAATAAAAAATAAAACATGGCTTGGAAATCCCTGAAGGAGAACATATCTCTGAATACCTCTGAAGAATGACTTATTGTGGGAAATGGAAAACATGTTTAAATATGGTTTGACATTCTTAACAAGATGCAACATACACTTACCTCTGAAAAGAAAGATGAAAGGCACAAGGAGAAAACAGGAGATAAATGGAAAATAGCATAAAATGTCAGGAATAGTTGAGGTGAAAGGCAACCAGGTGAAATTGAAATGTTTTCTAAAAAGATTAAATAAAGTTGCAGTAGAAAAATTATAAGGTAGTATTGAAGTATTTTGGCATAAAAATATCAAATGTCATGTGCAAGATAATTTGTAAATCTTCTATATTATATTTGAAAATAAAGACAAACACAGTGATGTTTAAATATATGAATGACAGAGATGGAGATCCTATCCAAATTGTTTCAGAAATTGTGCTATAATCTAAAAATACAAAAGAGAACAAGAAAAACAAGTTGCCTTTTTACTCTCACAAGGTGATATCATTTTATTTATCATTATGTTAAAATTAAAGTGAAAGAAAGTGAAGTCGCTCAGTTGTGTCCGACTCTTTGCGATCCCGTGGACTGTAGCGCACCAGGCTCCTCTGTCCATGGGATTCTCCAGGCAAAAATACTGGAATGGGTTGCCATTTAATAAGTTTAGTATAAAAGTTTCATTAATATACAAAATCTAAATTTCATCTGTGATATTTTCAGGCTATGACTTTTTTTTGTTCATTTTGGTCTACAAAGGTAAATGTTTATGACATGTAGACAAATACATTAGCAGATCAATGTAAATTTGGGATGAATGTGAATATTTGTCTTATTTTGACCCATCCACCTCTCTATTTGAGAAATTCTTATTTTGAATTATTTACATATTGTTGTGTTGTTACTTGCTCAGTCGTGTCCAACTCTTTGCAATCCCATGTACTATAGTCCACCAGACTCCTCTATCCATGGGATTTCTCAGGCCAGAGTACTGGAGTGGGTTGCCACTTCCTTCACCAGGAGATCTTCCCGACCCAGGAACCAAACCCAAACCTCTTGAATCTCCTGCACTGGCAGGTGGATTCTTTTCTATCTGAGCCATCAAGGAAGCCCTTAGGTCATATGGCTCTAAGATAAATATTTTAACTTTACATGTCTATAATATTTAAGGCATATAAATATACTCAAAATCTTATAAAATGCTGTGTTGGAGCCTTCAAATTAGAAGTGAATAATAGAGATGTCAGGTTTTATTTTTTTCCAAGAGTATGAGACTAGATAGTCAATACCCTAATTCCAGGTTTTACTACTCTAATAATCCTCCTTTTCCCATAATTATTTAACCACTTTTTAGCTGTAAGCTAAACAGTAAACTAATCTGTAAGCTAAGACTGCTTAAATAATTACAAGAAAAGAACTATTAGAGTAGTAAAACCTGGAATTAGGGATTGTATTTTTGCTGATTTCTAAAGAGGTAGATTGTAAAACAGTGATTTTGAGAACTACAGAGAAAAACAAGAGAAAACTGTAATTCAATGTATGTGATAGACAGAACAATGGTCCCCTAAAGATGTCTATACTCTATCTATGGAACCTGTACATTTGCTACCTAATATGACAAAATGAATTTTGAAAATATGATTAAAATTTAGGACTTATCTCAAAATAAGATAAATTTATATTATCCAGCTTGGCTTAATCTAAAATGGGAAGTCTCCACTATATATATATATATACATATATATATATATATAATGAATATTGTAACATACAGCTATAGATTAATTTGGCCACCTCATGAGAAGAGTTGACTCATTGGAAAAGACTCTGATGCTGGGAGAGATTGGGGGCAGGAGGAGATGGGGACGACAGAGGATGAGATGGCTGGATGGCATCACTGACTCAATGGACGTGAGTCTGATTGAACTCTGGGAGTTGGTGATGGACAGGGAGGCCTGGCATGCTGCGATTCATGGGTTCGCAAAGAGTCAGACATGACTGAGCAACTGAACTGAACTGATAGATTAATATTCAGTAATAATTGCCCTAATTTTTTGTGTTGTTAAACTAGCTTTCTCACATATATTAAAACCTAATAAAGTGTTCTCTATCTTTCCTTCTATCTCTTTTTTCTGTGTGTGCAATATATTAATCTTAATAAATGTTTGATTATTTTATTGGTCCTTTTCTCTATATGAATTCACTAATCTATTTTTCTTTATCATTTATATATAAGTATCTTAGATTATTCTGCTGTTTTTTCTCAAGCATCCAGAATTAAGTATTAAGGTTTACTTATGTCTTCTTCAATATTAGAAGTATTTAGAGCATGANGGTCCCATCACTTCATGGGAAATAGATGGGAAAACAGTGTCAGACTTTATATTTTGGGGCTCCAAAATCAGTGCAGATGGTGACTGCAGCCATGAAATTAAAAGACCCTTACTCCTTGGAGGAAAAGTTATGACCAACCTAGATAATATATTCAAAAGCAGAGACATTACTTTGCCGACTAATGTCCGTCTAGTCAAGGCTATGGTTTTTCCAGTGGTCATGTATGGATGTGAGAGTTGGACTGTGAAGAAGGCAGAGTGCTGAAGAATTGATGCTTTTGAACTGTGGTGTTGGAGAAGACTCTTGAGAGTCCCTTGGACTGCAAGGAGATCCAACGAGTCCATTCTAAAGGAGATCAGCCCTGGGATTTCTTTGGAAGGAATGATGCTAAAGCTGAAACTCTAGTACTTTGGCCACCTCATGCGAAGAGTTGACTCATTGGAAAAGATTGTGATGCTGGGAGGGATTGAGGGCAGGAGGAGAAGGGGACGACAGAGGATGAGATGGCTGGATGGCATCACGGACTTGATGGACATGAGTCTGAGTGAACTCCGGGAGTTGGTGATGGACTGGGAGGCCTGGCTTGCTGCGATTCAGGGGGTCACAAAGGGTCTGAACTGAACTGAACTCAACTGAACTGAAGGTTCCCTGAAGAGTTATTTTCCTTTAGATTTTGAAGTATTTTATTCAATGCCCAAATAAAGAAGATAATAATGCCATAACCAACCCACATGCTCTCTGTCTCTCTCTCTCTCTTTTTTTTTATGTTTCATTTAAGGATTAGTGCAGAAAGAAAAAGTAAAAATCAATAGTAGTCCCAACATGGTAAAAGCTTTAGCAGAAGAGGAAAAAATAAAAATAAAAAATAAAACATGGCTTGGAAATCCCTGAAGGAGAACATATCTCTGAATACCTCTGAAGAATGATTTATTGTGGGAAATGGAAAACATGTTTAAATATGGTTTGACATTCTTAACAAGATGCAACATACACTTACCTCTGAAAAGAAAGATGAAAGGCACAAGGAGAAAACAGGAGATAAATGGAAAATAGCATAAAATGTCAGGAATAGTTGAGGTGAAAGGCAACCAGGTGAAATTGAAATGTTTTCTAAAAAGATTAAATAAAGTTGCAGTAGAAAAATTATAAGGTAGTATTGAAGTATTTTGGCATAAAAATATCAAATGTCATGTGCAAGATAATTTGTAAATCTTCTATATTATATTTGAAAATAAAGACAAACACAGTGATGTTTAAATATATGAATGACAGAGATGGAGATCCTATCCAAATTGTTTCAGAAATTGTGCTATAATCTAAAAATACAAAAGAGAACAAGAAAAACAAGTTGCCTTTTTACTCTCACAAGGTGATATCATTTTATTTATCATTATGTTAAAATTAAAGTGAAAGAAAGTGAAGTCGCTCAGTTGTGTCCGACTCTTTGCGATCCCGTGGACTGTAGCGCACCAGGCTCCTCTGTTCATGGGATTCTCCAGGCAAAAATACTGGAATGGGTTGCCATTTAATAAGTTTAGTATAAAAGTTTCATTAATATACAAAATCTAAATTTCGTCTGTGATATTTTCAGGCTATGACTTTTTTTTGTTCATTTTGGTCTACAAAGGTAAATGTTTATGACATGTAGACAAATACATTAGCAGATCAATGTAAATTTGGGATGAATGTGAATATTTGTCTTATTTTGACCCATCCACCTCTCTATTTGAGAAATTCTTATTTTGAATTATATACATATTGTTGTGTTGTTACTTGCTCAGTCGTGTCCAACTCTTTGCAACCCCATGTACTATAGTCCACCAGACTCCTCTATCCATGGGATTTCTCAGGCCAGAGTACTGGAGTGGGTTGCCACTTCCTTCACCAGGAGATCTTCCCGACCCAGGAACCAAACCCAAACCTCTTGAATCTCCTGCACTGGCAGGGGGATTCTTTTCTATCTGAGCCATCAAGGAAGCCCTTAGGTCATATGGCTCTAAGATAAATATTTTAACTTTACATGTCTATAATATTTAAGGCATATAAATATACTCAAAATCTTATAAAATGCTGTGTTGGAGCCTTCAAATTAGAAGTGAATAATAGAGATGTCAGGTTTTATTTTTTTCCAAGAGTATGAGACTAGATAGTCAATACCCTAATTCCAGGTTTTACTACTCTAATAATCCTCCTTTTCCCATAATTATTTAACCACTTTTTAGCTGTAAGCTAAACAGTAAACTAATCTGTAAGCTAAGACTGCTTAAATAATTACAAGAAAAGAACTATTAGAGTAGTAAAACCTGGAATTAGGGATTGTATTTTTGTTGATTTCTAAAGAGGTAGATTGTAAAACAGTGATTTTGAGAACTACAGAGAAAAACAAGAGAAAACTGTAATTCAATGTATGTGATAGACAGAACAATGGTCCCCTAAAGATGTCTATACTCTATCTATGGAACCTGTACATTTGCTACCTAATATGACAAAATGAATTTTGAAAATATGATTAAAATTTAGGACTTATCTCAAAATAAGATAAATTTATATTATCCAGCTTGGCTTAATCTAAAATGGGAAGTCTCCACTACATATATATATATACATATATATATATATATAATGAATATTGTAACATACAGCTATAGATTAATTTGGCCACCTCATGAGAAGAGTTGACTCATTGGAAAAGACTCTGATGCTGGGAGAGATTGGGGGCAGGAGGAGATGGGGACGACAGAGGATGAGATGGCTGGATGGCATCACTGACTCAATGGACGTGAGTCTGATTGAACTCTGGGAGTTGGTGATGGACAGGGAGGCCTGGCATGCTGCGATTCATGGGTTCGCAAAGAGTCAGACATGACTGAGCAACTGAACTGAACTGAGAGATTAATATTCAGTAATAATTGCCCTAATTTTTTGTGTTGTTAAACTAGCTTTCTCACATATATTAAAACCTAATAAAGTGTTCTCTATCTTTCCTTCTATCTCTTTTTTCTGTGTGTGCAATATATTAATCTTAATAAATGTTTGATTATTTTATTGGTCCTTTTCTCTATATGAATTCACTAATCTATTTTTCTTTATCATTTATATATAAGTATCTTAGATTATTCTGCTGTTTTTTCTCAAGCATCCAGAATTAAGTATTAAGGTTTACTTATGTCTTCTTCAATATTAGAAGTATTTAGAGCATGAAATATTCCTGTAAATAAAATAGTTCTACAACACAATAGGTTTATATTCATTGGGAATCACTGATCACATAATCTCTAAATATAACTTAAAGAGAAGTTTCTTTGATCCAAAAGTTGTTTAGGTTTTTCTTACTTTCTTTCTCTCTCTCTCTCTCTCCTTTTTTTTTTTTTTTAATTACCTAATCACTGACTTTAATCTTTCTAGTGGTGGCAAAGAATCCACCTGCCAATGCAGAAGACACGAGTTTGATCCCTGGGTCCAGAAGATTCTCTGGAGGAGGACTTGCCTGGAAAATCTCATGGACAGAAGCACCTGTAAGGCTGTGGGCATAGGGTCACAAGGAGTTGGACATTACTAAAGCTACTTAGCATACATGCACAAGATCACTGACTCAGTAGACATGAGTTTGAGCAAGCACAGGGAGATAATGGAGGACAGGGAAGCCTGTCATGCTGCAGTTCATGGGGTCATAGAGAGTTAGACACCAGCTGCAACTGAACAACAACAACCATGTTCCTTAATCTCTTTATTTTTATTATTAATTTGCAAAAAATTACCGAGATGTTTGCAACTCTTGCCACAATTTTATAAATACTGTATGATTTAAAAAATCAATCTGTCCATAAGATGTCATGAGCTTTTTAAAAACAAAGTTTTCATAGTTGAAATGTATTTACTATTACAATGCTTACAGAATTATATCTATACCATCCATTGTTCATAGAACATTAGGCATATGTGATAGTACTTGCTATAATTTAAAATAGTGCTTATTAATGAAGATTAATAGCTTAGCAAGCTTTTCATGTGAAGATGACAATGAATAGATCAAATAAGAAGCAAATGTGTATACTTGACCCATTATCTATATCTGGGATTTTCCATCCTAAATCTTGATGGTATTGTATAAATACAATATGGTATTGCCTATGTTCTCCCCTAGGAGTTTTATAGTTTCTGATCTTACATTTAGATCTTTAATCCATTTTGAGTTTATTTTTGTGTGTGGTGTTAGAAAGTGATCTAGTTTCATTCTTTTACAAGTGGTTGACCAGTTTTCCCAGCACCACTTGTTAAAGAGATTGTCTTTACTCCATTGTATATTCTTGCCTCCTTTGTCAAAGATAAGGTGTCCATATGTGTGTGGATTTATCTCTGGGCTTTCTATTTTGTTCCATTGATCTATATGTCTGTCTTTGTGCCAGTACCATACTGTCTTGATGACTGTGGCTTTGTAGTAGAGCCTGAAGTCAGGCAAGTTGATTCCTCCAGTTCCATTCTTCTTTCTCAAGATTGCTTTGGCTATTCGAGGTTTTTTGTATTTCCATACAAATCTTGAAATTATTTGTTCTAGTTCTGTGAAAAATGTGGCTGGTAGCTTGACAGGGATTGCATTGAATTTGTAAATTGCTTTGGGTAGTATACTCATTTTCACTATATTGATTCTTCCTATCCATGAACATGGAATATTTCTCCATCTATTAGTGTCCTCTTTGATTTCTTTCATCAGTGTTTTATAGTTTTCTATATATAGGTCTTTAGTTTCTTTAGGTAGATATATTCCTAAGTATTTTATTCTTTTCGTTGCAATGGTGAATGGAATTGTTTCCTTAATTTCTTTTTCTACTTTCTCATTATTCGTGTATAGGAATGCAAGGGATTTCTGTGTGTTGATTTTATATCCTGCAACTTTACTATATTCATTGATTAGCTCTAGTAATTTTCTGGTGGAGTCTTTAGGGTTTTCCATGTAGAGGATCATGTCATCTGCAAACAGTGAGAGTTTTACTTCTTCTTTTCCAATTTGGATTCCTTTTATTTCTTTTTCTGCTCTGATTGCTGTGGCCAAAACTTCCAGAACTATGTTGAATAGTAGCGGTGAAAGTGGACACCCTTGTCTTGTTCCTGACTTTAGGGGAAATGCTTTCAATTTTTCACCATTGAGGATAATGTTTGCTGTGGGTTTGTCATATATAGCTTTTATTATGTTGAGGTATGTTCCTTCTATTCCTGCTTTCTGGAGAGTTTTTATCATAAATGGATGTTGAATTTTGTCAAAGGCCTTCTCTGCATCTATTGAGATAATCATATGGTTTTTATTTTTCAATTTGTTAATGTGGTGAATTACATTGATTGATTTGCGGATATTGAAGAATCCTTGCATCCCTGGGATAAAGCCCACTTGGTCATGGTGTATGATCTTTTTAATGTGTTGTTGGATTCTGATTGCTAGAATTTTGTTGAGGATTTTTGCATCTATGTTCATCAGTGATATTGGCCTGTAGTTTTCTTTTTTTGTGACATCTTTGTCAGGTTTTGGTATTAGGGTGATGGTGGCCTCATAGAATGAGTTTGGAAGTTTACCTTCCTCTGCAATTTTCTGGAAGAGTTTGAGGAGGATAGGTGTTAGCTCTTCTCGAAATTTTTGGTAGAATTCAGCTGTGAAGCCGTCTGGACCTGGGCTTTTGTTTGCTGGAAGGTTTCTGATTACCGTTTCAATTTCCGTGCTTGTGATGGGTCTGTTAAGATTTTCTATTTCTTCCTGGTTCAGTTTTGGAAAATTGTACTTTTCTAAGAATTTGTCCATTTCTTCCACGTTGTCCATTTTATTGGCATACAACTGCTGATAGTAGTCTCTTATGATCCTTTGTATTTCTGTGTTGTCTGTTGTGATCTCTCCATTTTCATTTCTAATTTTATTGATTTGATTTTTCTCTCTTTGCTTCTTGATGAGTCTGGCTAATGGTTTGTCAATTTTATTTATCCTTTCAAAGAACCAGCTTTTGGCTTTGTTGATTTTTGCTATGGTCTCTTTTGTTTCTTTTGCATTTATTTCTGCCCTAATTTTTAAGGTTTATTTCCTTCTACTAACCCTGGGGTTCTCCATTTCTTCCTTTTCTAGTTGCTTTAGGTGTAGAGTTAGGTTATTTATTTGACTTTTTTCTTGTTTCTTGAGGTATGCCTGTATTGCTATGAACTTTCCCCTTAGCACTGCTTTTATAGTGTCCCACAGGTTTTGGGTTGTTGTGTTTTCATTATCATTCATTTCTATGCATATTTTGATTTCTTTTTTTTATTTCTTCTGTGATTTGTTGGTTATTCAGAAGCGTGTTGTTCAGCCTCCATATATTTTTTTAATAATTTTTGCAATTTTTTAAAATATTGTATTTTCAAGAGTCTTACCTCTACTCTAGATTTTTAATCTTTGCTTTTTGGTATTTATTATCAATTTTGTACCTTTAAGAATTCATTCTTCAGTAGCCATTTTTAATTAGGAGTGTGATTACTGGCTTGATTGCTCTCTCCCCTTTTGGCTATCCTTTAGCTCACCCAGGTCACCTCTATTTCCTCCCTCCTCATTCTCTTCTCTACTTAAATCTGTGAATCTCCTTGGGTGTTCTGGGCTGTGGGGAACACTCAGGGAACTGATTACTGACTAGATTGGTCTCTCTCCTTTTGACTCACCCTCCTCTCCTCCTGGTCACATTCATCTTCTTCCCTCTTCTCTTCTCTATGTAACTCCGTGAACCTCTCTGAGTGTTCCAGACTGTGGAGAGTACATAGGGAATTGATTGTTGGCTAGATTTCTCTCTCTCCTTTTGATCCCCCCTCTTCTTCTCCTGGTCACCTGTATCTCCCACCTCCCTCTTCTCTTCTCCATGTAACTCTGTGAACTCTCTGGGTGTCCCTCATTGTGGATAATCTTTTCACCATTAACCTAGATGTTTTATTATTGGTGCTGTATGAATGGAGCAGTCTTGAGACTATTGTAAGAATAAGACTGAAAGCCAGAGACAGAATGCTCAAATTCAAAACTTGAGAAAACCAGAAAACTCCCGACTCCAGGGAAATTAATCAACAAGAGATCATCCAAAAACCTCCATACCTACACGGAAATCAAGCTTCACCCAAGAGCCAAAAAGTTTCCGAGCAAGACATACCAACCTAATTCTCCAACAATGCAGGAACATAACCCTGAGCATTAAAATAAAGGTGGCCAAAGGTCACACCAAACCCATAGACACCTCACAACTCACTACTGGACCTTCATTGCACTCCAGAGAGAAGAGATCCAGCTCCACCCACCAGAACACTGGCACAAGCTTCCCTAACTAAGAAACCCTGACAAGCCATTCGTCCAACCCCACCCACAGTGAGGAACCTCTGCAATAAAGAGGAACCACAAACTTCCAGCCTACAGAAAGGCCACCCCAAACACAGCAATCTAAACAAGATGAAAAGGCAGAGAAATATTCAGCAGGTAAAGGAACATGATAAATACCCACCAAACCAAACCAAAGAGGAGGAGACAGGGAGTCTACCTGAAAAAGAATTCATAATAATGGTATTAAAGATTATCCAAAATCTCGAAAACAAAATGAAGTTATAGATAAATAATCTGGAGACAAGGATTGAGAAGATGCAATAAAAGTTTAACAAGGACCTAGAAGAAATAAAAGAGTTAATCAAAATGAATAATGCAATAACTGAGATCTAAAGCACTCTGGAGGAAACCAACAGTAGAATAACTGAGGCAGAATATAGGATAAGTGAGGTGGAAGATAGACTCTTGGAAATAAACAAAGCAGAGAGGAAAAAAGAAAAAAGAACTAAAAGATATGAGGACAATCTCAGAGAACTCTGGAACAATGTTAAACGCCGCAACATTTGAATCATAGGAGTTCCAGAAGACAAAAAGAAAAGCCATGAGAAAATACTAGGGGAGATAATAGTTGAAAAGCTTACCTAAAATGGGGAAGGAAATAGCCACTGAAGTTCAAGAAATCCAGAGAGTCCCAAACAGGATAAACCCAAAGCGAAACACTCCAAGACACATATTAATCAAATTAACAAAGATCAAACACAAAGAACAAATACTAAAAGCAGCAAGGGAAGAACAACAAATAACACACAAGAGTATTCCTACAAGGATAACAGCTGATGTTTCAATAGAATCTCTTCAGGCCAGAAGGGAATGGCAGGACATACTTAAAATGATGAAAGAGAAAAACCTACAACCCAGATTACTATACCCAGCAAGGATCTCATTCAAATATGAGGGAGGAAATCAAAAGCTTTACAGACAAGCAAAAGCTGAGAGAATTCAGCACCACCAAACCAGCTCTTCAACAAATGCTAAAGGGTCTTATCTAGGCAGGAAACACAGAAAAGGTTTATAAACTAGAACCCAAAACAAAGTAAATGGCAACAGATCATGCTGCTGCTGCTGGTGCTAATTCACTTCAGTCGTGTCCGACTCTGTGTGATCCCATAGACGGCCTCCTACCAGGCTCCTCTGTCCCTGGGATTCTCTGGACAAGAACATTGGAGTGGGTTACCATTTCCTTCTCCAATATATGAAAGTGAAAGTGAAGTTGCTCAGTCATGTCCAACTCTTAGCGACCTCATTAACTACAGCCTACTATGCTCCTCTGTCCATGGAATTTTCCAAGCAAGAGTACTGGAGTGGGGTGCCATTGCTTTCTCTGCAACAGGATCATACTTATCAATCATTACCTTAAATGTAAGTGGGTTGAATGCCCCAACTAAAGGACAAAGCATGGCTGAATGGATACAAAACAAGAAAGCTATATATGTTGTCTATAAGAGACCCACCTCAAAACAAGGGACACATACAGACTGAAAGTGAAGGGCTGGAAAAAGATATTTAATGTAAATGGAGATGAAAAGAAAAGAGGAGTAGCAATACTCATATCAGATAAAATAAACTGTGGAATAAAGGCCCTGAAAAGAGACAAAGAAGGACACTACATAATGATCAGAGGATCAACCCAAGAGGAAGATAAAACAATTATAAATATATATGCACCCAACATAAGAGCACTGCAATATGCAAGGCATATCCTAACAAGTATGAAAGGGGGAATGAATAGTAGCACAATAATAGTGGGAGACTTTAATACCCCACTCACACCTATGGACAGATCAACTAAACAGAAAATTAGCAAGGAAACACAAACTTTAAATGATACAATGGATCAGTTAGACCTAATTGATATCTATAGGACATTTCACCCAAAAACCATGAATTACACCTTTTTCTCAAGTGTAACTGTAAGCTTCTCCAGGATAGATCACATCCTAGGCCATAAATCTAGCCTGGGTAAATTTAAAAAAAATTGAAATCATTCCAAGCATCTTTCTGATCACAATGTGGTAATATTAGATGCCAATTACAGGGAAAAAAGCTATTAAAAACACAAACATATGGAGGTTAAACAACACACTTCTGAATAACCAAAAAATCACAGAAGAAATCAAAATATGCATAGAAACAAATGAAAATGAAAGCACAAGAACCCCAAACCTCTGGAATTCAGTAAAAACAGTGCTAAGGGGTAGGTTCATAGCAATACCAGCCTACCTCAAGAAACAAGAGAAAAATCAAATAAATAACCTAACTCTACACCTAAAGCAACTAGAAAAAGAAGAAATGAAGAACCTTACAGTTAGCAGAAGGAAAGAAATAATAAAAATTCGGGCAGAAATACATGAAAAACAAACAAAGGAGACCATAGCAAAAATCTATAAAGCTAAAAGCAGGTTCTTTGAGAAGATAAATAAAATAAACAAACCACTAGCCAGACTCATCAAGAAAAAAAGGGAGAAGAACCAAATCAACAAAATTAGAAATGAAAATAGATAAATCACAACAGACAGAACATAAATACAAAGGATCATAAGAAACCACTATCAGCAACTATATGCCAATCAAATGGACAACTTAGAAGAAATGGACAAACTCTTAGAGAAGTATAACTTTCAAAAACTGAACCAGGAAAAAATAGAAAATATTAATACACCCATCACAAGCCCAGAAAATGAAACTATAATCAGAAATCTTCCAACAAACAAAAGCCCAGGACAAGATGGCTTCACAGCTGAATTCTACCAAACATTTAGAGAAGAGCTAACCATTGGACTGCAAGGAGATCCAACCGGTCCATTCTGAAGGAGATGAGCCTTGGGATTTCTTTGGAAGGAATGATGCTGAAGCTGAAGCTTCAGTACTTTGGCCACCTCATGTGAAGAGTTGACTCATTGGAAAAGACTTTGATGCTGGGAGGGATTGGGGGCAGGAGGAGAAGGGGACAATGGAGAATGAGATGCCTGGATGACCTCACTGACTCGACGGACATGAGTCTGAGTGAGCTCCAGGAGTTGGTGATGGACAGGGAGGCCTGGCTTGCTGCGATTCATTGGGTTGCAAGGAGTTGGACATGACTGAGCAATTGAACTGAACTGAACTGAACATCTATCCTACTCAAACTCTTCCAGAAAATTGCAGAGAAAGGTAAACTTCCAAACTCATTCCATGAGGCCTCATCACCCTAATACCAAAATCAATGATGCCATAAAAAAAAGAAAACTACAGGCCAATATCACTGATGAACATAGATGGGAAAAATCCTTAACAAAATTCTAGCAAACAAAATCCAACAACATATTAAAAAGATCATCAAAGCATATGACCAACAAGGACCTACTGTATAGCACAGGAAACTCAAGTCATTATTCTGTAAAACCTAAATGGGAAAAAAATTTGAAAAATAATTTATTCATGTGTATGGATAACTGAATTACTTTGGTCTACATCTGAAACTAATGCAACATTGTAAATCAACTATACTTCAATATAAAATTTTAAAAAAAACTAAACTTAAAAAAATAAATAAAATAAAAAGACCATACGTCATGACAAATCTACCTAAAGAAACAAAAGACCTACATTTAGAAAACTATAAAACACTGATGAAAGAAATCAAAGATGACACAAATAGATGGAGAAATATACCATGTTCATGGATTGGAAGAATAAATATAGTGAAAACGAGTATATTAGACAAAGCAATCTATACATTCAATGCAATCCCTATCAAACTACCAATGAACTAGAGAACTAGTTCATAGTTTGTATTATTAAAATAATAGTTTTAATTATTTCATAGAACTAGAACAAATAATTTCACAATTTGTATGGAAATACAAAAAACCTTGAATAGCCAAAGCAATCTTGAGAAAAAAGAATGAAACTGGAGGAATCAACCTGCCTGACTTCAGGCTCTACTACAAAGCTACAGTCATCAAGACAGTATGGTACTGGTGCAAAGACAGAAATATAGATCAATGGAGCAAAATAGAAAGCCCAGAGATAAATCCACACACCTATGGGCACCTTATCTTTGACAAAAGAAGAAAGAATATACAA
>NIZD01135822.1:0-13908 GCA_003182575.1 Pseudois nayaur | reverse complement strand
ATTATACAGAGTGAAGTAAGCCAGAAAGAAAAACACCAATACAGTATACTAACACATATATATGGAATTTAGGAAGATGGCAATGACGACCCTGTATGCAAGACAGGAAAAAAGACACAGATGTGTATAATGGACTTTTGGACTCAGAGGGAGAGGGAGAGGGAGAGGGTGGGATGATTTGGGAGAATGGCATTCTAACATGTATACTATCATGTAAGAATTGAATCGCCAATCTATGTCTGACGCAGGATACAGCATGCTTGGGGTTGGTGCATGGGGATGACCCAGAGAGATGTTATGGGGAGGGAGGTGGGAGGGGGGTTCATGTTTGGGAACGCATGTAAGAATTAAAGATTTTAAAATTAAAAAAATAAAAAATAAAAAAAAAGAAAAAAATAAAAGAAGAAGAAACACAAAGCAACTTCCTACAAATTGTAGACTAAGACAGAATTGGGTATGACTGCATTAATTCTGGCTTTGTTGCTCTGCCCTTGGTACAGTGGAATGTGGAATAGTTTCTTTATAAAGCATCCATTTGGCACTTGAATTAAAACAGCTGCTTGGGAACACCCACGCATAGATCTTTCATATGTCTTAAGTCATACTAAGACAAGTCTGTGTTTTAGCTTCTAATTTCCTTAATTGTATCATTATTATTCATCCTTGACTAGACAGAATAATTTATTGTAATTTTAACTATAATTCATATTTTGATATCAGCATTTCATTTTGGTCCTGAAAGTGTGTTTAAAAAGGCTTTTGAGTTTGATTCCTATATGTTTTAATCCTTTATCACATGTTCTAAATGGTCAACTGTGTTTATGAGGATTTCTTAAAGACCAAGCAGTAAAACTATCATGAAGTTCTAGAAAACCAGAACCAAAAAGGTGGTTCCCATTGCCTCAACTTGTTGGAGTTAGGCCTGAAAAAAATTGACTTTGTGTACTCATCTGTGTACTCATTTTGTCACTAAGTCTCCTTTCTTGTACCTGCTGTGCTCTCTGCATGATTTCTCCTGTTTAAAGTCTTGGGATAGTTAAAGATTTCAAAACGGAAGATTCTGTAGATATGCCTTCCTTAGTCTGCAAGGACAGGTTTGTAGTTTCACTGTGTCCTGAACAGGGAGATACATGGACCTCTATTAGCAAATTAAACTAGATTAGATTAGCTTAGATTTAAGAGAAAATATCTTTTCATTTGAATTGAAACAATTAAAGTTAATGAGGTAAAAAAATATTTAAGTTCAGCATTTATCTTTCTGTATCTATTAAAATCAGGATTTTAAAAAAAATGCACTGTTCTCTAAGAACCAGAAAAAGAATATTTACTGCCTTTTAGGGAATATTGACATATCTGCAAAAAAAAAATTATTACAGAATTTAGCGCAGTTAAATTATGTATTAAAAGATGAAAATATAAATCCTAGATCTATATCAAACCCTGGTGCAGATCACTGGGGGCCATTAGGTTGGAATTGGTTTTCAAAGAATATTGCATCCATGGGATGGGGTGTGGTTATCTTTTAACAGGTCACATTTATGAGGCTCTATAGAAATTGGCAATATATACTGTTTAATTTCACTCCTGAGTATCAGTTCAGTTCAGTTCAGTCGCTGTCTCTTATACACATCTAGATGTGTATAAGAGACAGATATATACTGTTTAATTTCACTCCTGAGTATCAGTTCAGTTCAGTTCAGTCGCTGTCTCTTATACACATCTAGATGTGTATAAGAGACAGATATATACTGTTTAATTTCACTCCTGAGTATCAGTTCAGTTCAGTTCAGTCGCTGTCTCTTATACACATCTAGATGTGTATAAGAGACAGATATATACTGTTTAATTTCACTCCTGAGTATCAGTTCAGTTCAGTTCAGTCGCTGTCTCTTATACACATCTAGATGTGTATAAGAGACAGATATATACTGTTTAATTTCACTCCTGAGTATCAGTTCAGTTCAGTTCAGTCGCTGTCTCTTATACACATCTAGATGTGTATAAGAGACAGATATATACTGTTTAATTTCACTCCTGAGTATCAGTTCAGTTCAGTTCAGTCGCTGTCTCTTATACACATCTAGATGTGTATAAGAGACAGATATATACTGTTTAATTTCACTCCTGAGTATCAGTTCAGTTCAGTTCAGTCGCTGTCTCTTATACACATCTAGATGTGTATAAGAGACAGATATATACTGTTTAATTTCACTCCTGAGTATCAGTTCAGTTCAGTTCAGTCGCTGTCTCTTATACACATCTAGATGTGTATAAGAGACAGATATATACTGTTTAATTTCACTCCTGAGTATCAGTTCAGTTCAGTTCAGTCGCTGTCTCTTATACACATCTAGATGTGTATAAGAGACAGATATATACTGTTTAATTTCACTCCTGAGTATCAGTTCAGTTCAGTTCAGTCGCTGTCTCTTATACACATCTAGATGTGTATAAGAGACAGATATATACTGTTTAATTTCACTCCTGAGTATCAGTTCAGTTCAGTTCAGTCGCTGTCTCTTATACACATCTAGATGTGTATAAGAGACAGATATATACTGTTTAATTTCACTCCTGAGTATCAGTTCAGTTCAGTTCAGTCGCTGTCTCTTATACACATCTAGATGTGTATAAGAGACAGATATATACTGTTTAATTTCACTCCTGAGTATCAGTTCAGTTCAGTTCAGTCGCTGTCTCTTATACACATCTAGATGTGTATAAGAGACAGATATATACTGTTTAATTTCACTCCTGAGTATCAGTTCAGTTCAGTTCAGTCGCTGTCTCTTATACACATCTAGATGTGTATAAGAGACAGATATATACTGTTTAATTTCACTCCTGAGTATCAGTTCAGTTCAGTTCAGTCGCTGTCTCTTATACACATCTAGATGTGTATAAGAGACAGATATATACTGTTTAATTTCACTCCTGAGTATCAGTTCAGTTCAGTTCAGTCGCTGTCTCTTATACACATCTAGATGTGTATAAGAGACAGATATATACTGTTTAATTTCACTCCTGAGTATCAGTTCAGTTCAGTTCAGTCGCTGTCTCTTATACACATCTAGATGTGTATAAGAGACAGATATATACTGTTTAATTTCACTCCTGAGTATCAGTTCAGTTCAGTTCAGTCGCTGTCTCTTATACACATCTAGATGTGTATAAGAGACAGATATATACTGTTTAATTTCACTCCTGAGTATCAGTTCAGTTCAGTTCAGTCGCTGTCTCTTATACACATCTAGATGTGTATAAGAGACAGATATATACTGTTTAATTTCACTCCTGAGTATCAGTTCAGTTCAGTTCAGTCGCTGTCTCTTATACACATCTAGATGTGTATAAGAGACAGATATATACTGTTTAATTTCACTCCTGAGTATCAGTTCAGTTCAGTTCAGTCGCTGTCTCTTATACACATCTAGATGTGTATAAGAGACAGATATATACTGTTTAATTTCACTCCTGAGTATCAGTTCAGTTCAGTTCAGTCGCTGTCTCTTATACACATCTAGATGTGTATAAGAGACAGATATATACTGTTTAATTTCACTCCTGAGTATCAGTTCAGTTCAGTTCAGTCGCTGTCTCTTATACACATCTAGATGTGTATAAGAGACAGATATATACTGTTTAATTTCACTCCTGAGTATCAGTTCAGTTCAGTTCAGTCGCTGTCTCTTATACACATCTAGATGTGTATAAGAGACAGATATATACTGTTTAATTTCACTCCTGAGTATCAGTTCAGTTCAGTTCAGTCGCTGTCTCTTATACACATCTAGATGTGTATAAGAGACAGTCCCATCACTTCATGGCAAATAGATGGGGAAACAGTGGAAACAGTGTCAGACTTTATTTTTTTGGGCTCCAAAATCACTGCAGATGGTGATTGCAGTCATGAAATTAAAAGACACTTACTCCTTGGAAGAAAAGTTATGACCAACCTAGACAGTATATTCAAAAGCAGAGACACTACTTTGCCGACTAAGGTCTGTCTAGTCAAGGCTATGGTTTATCCAGTAGTCATGTATGGATGTGAGAGTTGGACTGTGAAGAAGGCTGAGGTAAAAAACCTGAATCACCCACCCAACCTCCAAAAACCACCACAACTAACAAATTGTGGAAACAATTTGTTAAGGAAACAGCTAACAAACTTGAGGAAAAACCAGAAATTCCTCAAATTTCAGGAACATTTAAAGTAGCATTAATTTAAAATAAAAAGAAAAACCTGGAAATAATGTCAATAGTCAAAAGAAAGGAAGGGTTAGATGAAATATTATATCATCACTAAGAGAATATATAATGAGATATTTGTAATAAGCTGGAGGAAAAACGTGTGCTGCAGTATTAGATATAAAAAGTAGTACAATTTTTTATATATAAAAGAGCTCAGCTGACATACACAGGCAAAATAGATCAGAAGGAAAC
The DNA here is from genome assembly GCA_003182575.1 of Pseudois nayaur. Taxonomy (NCBI): domain Eukaryota; kingdom Metazoa; phylum Chordata; class Mammalia; order Artiodactyla; family Bovidae; genus Pseudois; species Pseudois nayaur. The sequence continues at coordinate 9,468 of NIZD01135822.1, read as the reverse complement.
TGACCAACATTTATCAGTGATTATATCTAGTGATTTTAATTTTTTTTCTTTTTAGTTTTATATGCTTGGTTTCTGAAAGGTAAGCAATTAAGCGTTATTTTTACCATCAGAAAAAGTGAAATAAACTTTTGTGTCAACATCTCAGGTTAGCAGTGATGATTTATACTCTCACAGTGCTTGCTTGTGATAGCCTCTTGATAGAAAGTCTTCCTGTCTGAAAGTATTTCTTGTGTTCTTTAGACCCTTTGATGCAATTCACTTTGAAAGCAGCATGGTCTTGTAAGCCAGGGTTTGCAACTTTCTTAGATGAATGATTTTTGGATGTGATTAAAAAAAAATCAGTTGTGAATTTAGTAAAGTGTTATTTTCCCTTTGTATCTAGAAATATATTTGTGCTAAAGGTTTAACCACAAGCCAAGTGTGAAGTAATTTTGTTTGGTGGTTACTAAACTATTGATAAATGTCTGATATTATTAAGGTTGAATTTGCTTTTCAGTTTCATTCTGAATATGTCCTAAATTTTTGGAAAAGTAAACTTCATCTTTAGCTGAGATTGAGACCATGTTCTATATGGCAAAATTGTAGTATAGCTCAATTATTGTCAAAAAAGATTTGGTACAGAATTACTGAATATATTACTGAATGGCTGCCTGGAAAGAATTACTTTGTATACTTACCTAATGATTTTTATTATATAATAATCACTATTTCATTCCCCAGACTCTGGGACATTTATTCATTCATGTATCAACAAGCATGTAATCACTATTATGTGAGATTTTATAGCAGACACTAGATCTAATATCTCAATATATTTACAATGTATTTTGGTATACTATTATTCTAATCCATTAGGCAAAAAAAAAAAAAAAAAAAGGAAAATACAAATGAAACATATAACTTGATTATATACATGCAAATATATTTAGCTGTTTGAAGGCAGAGATATTTTCCCCAAACTCCTACAATAGTCCCTGGTAAAAATAAATGTTCAAATAAGTGTTTATTAGATGAGTAAGTGAGTGGACTGGAGCTCTAAAAGGCATAAGGATGACCAGAAGGAGATATTTTGTGAAAAGCCCTGAAACTAGGGTATAGGCATGGTGAATCTGAAAGATAGTCATTACTCAACATTCTTTGGCATTGCCCTTCTTTGGAACTGGAATGAAAATTGACCTTTTTGAGTCCTATGGCCACTGCTGAGTTTTCCAGACTTGTTGACATATTGAATACAACACTTTCCATGTTCTTATGCAATATTGTTCTTTACACCAAAACTGAGTGTTGTTTCCACTTTGGCTCAGTCATTTCATTCTTTCTGGAGATATTAGCAATTGCTCTCCACTCTTCCCCAGTAGCATATTGGATACCTTCTGACTTGGAGTGATCGTCTTCTATTGTTATATCTTTTTGCCTTTTCATACTGTTCATGGGATTCTCACAGCAAGAATACTAGAGTGGGTTGTCATTTCCTCTTCCAGTGGACCATGTTTTGTCAGAACGCTCCCTGATGGCTTGTCTGTCTTGGATGGCATGGCCCATCTGTCTTGGATGACATGGCCCATTTATGAGGCATGGTCATAGCTTCATTGAGTTATGCAAGCCCCTTTGCCATGACAGGGCTGTGATCTATGACTGCCAGGGGAAATGGCACAACCTCGATATGCAGATGATACCACTCTAATGGCACAAAGTGAAGAGGAACTAAAGAGCCTCGTGAGGGTGAAAGAGGAGAGTGAAAAATCTGGCTTGAAACTCAACATTAAAAAAAAACTATGATCATGGCATCCAGTCCTATCACTTCATGGCAAATAGAAGGGGAAAACGTGGAAATAGTGATAGATTTGGGGGGCTTCCCAGGCGGTGCAGCAGTAAAAAATCCTCCTGCCAACACAGGAGCTGTAAGAGATGTGGGTTTGATTCCTGGGTCAGGGAGATCCCCTGGAGAATGTAATGACAACCCACTCCAGTATTCTTACAGGAAAATTCCATGGACAGAGGAACTTGAGGGGCTACATTCCATTGGGTTACAAAGAGTTGGAAATGACTTAGCAACAGAACAAGAACAACAGTCACCACTGACTTGTGTCTAATTCCTAAGGAAAATGGACATCAGGTCCACCTCTGTCTCTGCAGTCACAGTTTCTTTTCTCTTTTGCTCCCACTCAGGGCATTGCTCCTTCAGATCTCCTGTACTCCACACATTACAGAGGTTCCTCTCTGCTAGTGGGGAGAATTCATTCCATAAGCTTATACACAAACTTGATACAAAAGTCCTTTGTATCTCTTGGTCCCTTCAGAAGCTTAGTGAGAAAACTAGTCTTTCCACTTATGCTTGCTCTCCATTTTCCCTGGAAATGGAGACACAGCTGATTCTTTTTTAAAAATTAGGGCTTAAATTCCTAGACTGGAAGACATGGAAACCTTTGATTAATCAAAATCAATGGCATCCAGATATCCCACTGTCTGATATTTGCACAGGAGAAATGAAATCACATGTCCACAGAAGAAGATTGTAAAAGAATAGTCACCGCAGCTTTATTCATAATAGCCAAATGTGAAACAATCCAAATGTCCTGCAAGAGAAGAATGGAAAAATAATTTGAGGCATAGTCATACATTAGAATATTATACAGCAACAAAAAGAGATGAACTACTGATTCATGAAACAGCAATATGTTTCCAAAAAATGTATGCTAAGCAAAAAGTCAAACACTTAAGTGAAAGTGAAAGTGTTAGTCGCTCAGTCATGTCTGACTCTGTGACCCCATGGACTGTAGCCTGCCAGGCTCCTCTGTCCATGGAATTCTCCAGGCAAAAATACCGGCATTGGTTGCCATTTCAATCTCCAGGGGATCTTCCTGACCCAGGGATGAAAGCCAGGTCTCCTGCATTGCAGGCAGATTCTTTACTGTTTGAGCCATTGGTAGATATACAATACTTGACATAAAATTATTCCTTTTATATGAAAGTCAAGAACAGATAAAGCTAATGTTTGGCTTCCCAGGTGTCTCAGTGGTACAGAATCCATCTGCCAATGCAGGAGACATGGGTTTGATCCCTGATTTGGGAAGATACCCTGGAGAAGGAAATGGCAACCTATCCAGTATACTTGACTGGGAAATCGCATGGACAAAGGATCCCACGGACAGGTGGACTATAGTCCATGGGGTCACAAAAGTGTCAGACATGACTTAGTGATTAAACAAGAACATGGTGACAGAAATTGAAAAGTGATTGCTTGAGGGTGGAAAGAGAGGAAAAAAGTGGAAAAAGACAGAGGGATATTTCAGGGGTGATGAAAGTGTTTTACATCTTATTTGGGGTGACATAAGTGCATACATGGTAAAGAATCTGCCTGCAATGCATGAGACCCAGGTTTGTTCCCTCAGTGGGGAAGATCCCCTGGAGGAAGGAATGGCTACCCACTCCAGTATGCTTGCCTGGAAAATCCCCTGAACAGAGGAGCCTGGCAGGCTACAGTCAGTGGGGTCACAAAGAGTAGGATATGACTGAGCGACTAAACATGCACACAGACAGGTGCATACAATTTTCAAAACTTACCAAAATAAACACTTAAGGCCTGTATATTTTATTTTATGTAAATAATACTTTAAAAAATAAGGAAAAAAGGTAAATTGAGAATTAAAAATAAGACAGTCAACCCAACTAATGAGTATTTACTAAGTATTTCTATCTTAGCCACTGTTGAAAGACCCAGCACTGTGAACATGAATAAGAAAGAGTACCTACCTCCTGTGATGAAATTACAGTCTAAGAAGGAGAACAGGTATGGAAAAACAGACATTGACAAATACTGCATTCACAAAAACCTTTTCAGAGGTATGTTTTCAGAATATACCTAGGCATAAACTAGAGTATATTTAAGAGTTACATAATAATCGTTTCAAGTAAAGACTATTGTATGAAAAATATTCGGCTGACCAAACCATGTAGTTATGCTGCGGTAGGCAGCCTCCAACATGGCTTCCAGTTGTATTCCTATCCTTGTGAGATCCCTTCCACAATGCATTTGTTTTGGTTTTGTTCTCTGCGACCAGTAGCATATGGCAGAAATGAGGCTAAGCCATTTCCAAGATTAGGGGTATAAAAGACTGAGGATTCTGTACATAGAGGGTTTTTCTCTCTCTCTCCTGCTCTCTCTTTCTCATCAACTGATTTGGGACAGGTCATCTGAAATGTTGTGAAAATAATCAAGCAGCGACAGAGAAGCCTGTGTAGGGAGAAATGGAGACCTGTGGCCAACATTCTCTAAGGGAGTGGGGCCTTCCTACCACGACATGACTCAGCTTGAAAACATATCCTTCCCTAATTATGTCTTCAGATGAAACTGCAACCCTGGCTGCCTTCTTGTCCTCCTGGGAGACCATGAGTTGGACCACTGAGCGAAGCTACTTCTGAATTCCCGACCCACAAACATTATAAAATAATAAATATCTATTGTTTTAAGCTGCTAAATTTTGTTATACAGAAATAAATAACCAATATATACAAGTATTCTAAAATGCAAAAGACAGTTTCTGAGTTTATGTGTTAGTTATATTCCTGATTATAAACTAATTACCTGCATTTTTCAGTTTCAATGAAATACTGATTAGTTAATGACTGAGAACAAAGACTTCTGAAAACTTTGTACAGCTTAAGTCCCAATTTATATCCATAGAATAGTTCACTTACTCAAAAAATCTAGCCCTTTGAATGAGAACTCATGGTATGTATCAATCTAGCTTCCAAACTAAAACAGGCAAATTCATAATTTAATAAAAATTGTTTCTCAAGTATGAAGTGTCAGTTTTATATATTAAATTTATTAAGGAAAAAAGCAAATAAAGATTAGAATGAATTCAAATTAATATTCACAAGTATTCCACTTTGAACTTCAAAATATAAAATACAGTTCTAAGTTATTATAGCTTAGAGAGTACACTTAATTAAAAAAATTGCAGGGATGATTTAGGCAAGAGAAAATGAAATTTTAGAGTAATTGAGATTATTGTTCTGCCACATTGAGGTGACCAGCCTTTACTCTTTGAATATTTAGATGTAAAAATTATGCCACCCATGACTGATATTATTAACTTAGTCTAAACTCATTTCCTACATTAGGAAAACAGATCTTGGTTACTGTCACTGGAAGGATGTGATGAATCTTGAAGCATGAGGAGACACCTTTCCCTCTAGCCAAGCAGAACCCAAGAGAGTACAGACCCTTGCCCAGCCATACCAGGGCTTCTCCTAGGGTTATGGTAGCTATAGGAAAGGTTGCAAATACTTGACTGGCAATGGAATCATTCATTAATTGTGGGAGGCCATAAAGAGGCTATGGAAAGCTCCTAAGTTAATGTAAAATTTAGTATTATTACTCATTTGGTTTCAGACCAGTGATTCTTCAACACTGGCATGCTTCCAAGTCACATGGAGGACTTATTAAAATACAAATTGTTTGTTCTTATTCCTAGAGATTCAGGCTTGGTAATTCCAGCATGTGGCATAGAAGTTAGTTCCCTGATGATTCTTTTACTACTTTCTCCATGCATTGCATTTTGAGAACTACTCATAGGTTGTATTATTTCTGTTTTTCTCTGGAAGAGCTGTGTGTGAAGTGGAGGTTGGAGAGAAAGGACACCTGGTAATTTGGGCTTTTACTGGACACTCCAATATTTATTTAGATAGGGCCTTGAAAGTGTGTTTTAGCCAGTAAAATATGGGTATAGTCTTACATGCCACCTCTACAGCCCTTATATGTCCCCTGTGATCTTCCATATTCTTTTCGCTCTTTGGGCAACTGAATGCAAAGGATTAACTGGAGGCTTTGTGGAAAATTTTCATGCTTTCTTTTGAGAAAGACTGTTGGACCAAAACTGCTCATAGTGTGTCCTGTGACTACCGAAGTCATGAATCTGGCTTGGGCAACAGATCTGCATCATCATATAGAAGTGGTCATATGAGATCATCCAATTCAAGCATGTCCTGAAAGCATATGGAAGCAGCAGGAGCATGTGGATCAGATATTCAACTCCTACTCTACCCTTGCTATGTTGCTGCCTGTCCCTCACTCCATGCCTGTGGCATCATGGGGCATTTCCTATGACTAGTTGACAGAGGAAAAAAAATAGACCTTGTCTATAGCTCTGTCTCGGAGAAGGCAATGGCACCCCACTCTAGTACTCTTGCCTGGAAAATCCCATGGATGGAGAAGGCTGGTAGCTGTCTCTTATACACATCTAGATGTGTATAAGAGACAGTCCTATGACTAGTTGACAGAGGAAAAAAAAATAGACCTTGTCTATAGCTCTGTCTTGGAGAAGGCAATGGCACCCCACTCTAGTACTCTTGCCTGGAAAATCCCATGGATGGAGAAGGCTGGTAGCTGTCTCTTATACACATCTAGATGTGTATAAGAGACAGTCCTATGACTAGTTGACAGAGGAAAAAAAAATAGACCTTGTCTATAGCTCTGTCTTGGAGAAGGCAATGGCACCCCACTCTAGTACTCTTGCCTGGAAAATCCCATGGATGGAGAAGGCTGGTAGCTGTCTCTTATACACATCTAGATGTGTATAAGAGACAGTCCTATGACTAGTTGACAGAGGAAAAAAAAATAGACCTTGTCTATAGCTCTGTCTTGGAGAAGGCAATGGCACCCCACTCTAGTACTCTTGCCTGGAAAATCCCATGGATGGAGAAGGCTGGTAGCTGTCTCTTATACACATCTAGATGTGTATAAGAGACAGTCCTATGACTAGTTGACAGAGGAAAAAAAAATAGACCTTGTCTATAGCTCTGTCTTGGAGAAGGCAATGGCACCCCACTCTAGTACTCTTGCCTGGAAAATCCCATGGATGGAGAAGGCTGGTAGCTGTCTCTTATACACATCTAGATGTGTATAAGAGACAGTCCTATGACTAGTTGACAGAGGAAAAAAAAATAGACCTTGTCTATAGCTCTGTCTTGGAGAAGGCAATGGCACCCCACTCTAGTACTCTTGCCTGGAAAATCCCATGGATGGAGAAGGCTGGTAGCTGTCTCTTATACACATCTAGATGTGTATAAGAGACAGTCCTATGACTAGTTGACAGAGGAAAAAAAAATAGACCTTGTCTATAGCTCTGTCTTGGAGAAGGCAATGGCACCCCACTCTAGTACTCTTGCCTGGAAAATCCCATGGATGGAGAAGGCTGGTAGCTGTCTCTTATACACATCTAGATGTGTATAAGAGACAGCATGTCTCCTGAGCACTGCTGGCAAAGCTTGGGACACTTTTCTTTAACTGCCTAAAAAGATGGATTGTTGTTATTTAGTCGCTAAATCATGTCTGACTCTTTGTGACACCATGAACTATAGCTCACTGGGCTCCTCTGTCCTTCATTATCTCTCAGAGTTTGCTCAAATTCATGTCCATTGAGTCAGTGATGCTATCTAACCATATCATCCTCTGCCATCTCCTTCTACTAATAATCAAAAGTGTATATCCAGCATGATCACAGGGCAATTAGTTAATTTGGTTTGGTGGTCAGGAACTTAGAAATTATAAGATTAGAGGGTTAGTGACAAAAAGATCTGGGGAGAAATATGTGAATAGGACTCTTGGAATGAGATGGTTTTGTTAATGGGGACTGTTAATGATTAATTTTACGTATCAAACTCATTGGGCCATTGTGTGTGTGTCTGTGAGAGTGTTTCTGGAAGAGACTAACATTTAAATTGGTAAAATGAGATAAGTAGATTGTTCTTCCTTTTGAGTAGGTCTCATTCAATCCACTGGAAGCTTGGGTAGAACAGAAAGTAGAGTAAGGGAAAAATTGTTCTCTCTGCCTCAGTGCTTTCCAGCTGGGACATCATCTCCTGCACTTGGACTATGACTTATGACACTGGCTCTCCTGGCTTCTCAGGCTCTAGGACTTGGAGTTGAACTTTACCACCAGCTTTCTTAGGTCACCAGTTTGCAGACATCAGATAGTGGGACTTAGCTTCCATAATCTTGTGAGCCAATTCCTTCTGTCTTCTATCTATCCTGTTGATTCTCTTTCCATTGGTTCTACTTCTCCACATAATCCAGAATAACACAAGGACTTAGAGAATATTTATGTCACATGTAAGTGCTCACCAAAGGGAAACCCTGCAGGTGAGGATTTTGGTTATCTGCAAGATGACCTGCCCATGGATGTCAGTCTTTTTCTCTAGCTAGCCTGTGCTTGCTCTGTGGGTTAATGAACAAAAAGACTATGGCTGCAAAGGCATTACTCATGGCTCAAAATTATGGGCTTAATTTTATCAAAACTGAACTGGCAATCATCACTGCTGAATATCTAGCTTGCCAAAAACATAGTCCATTTTTGAGGTTCCAATAATGCACCATTGCTTGTGGAGACCAGCCAGCCACGAGGTGGTATATTAATCACAATGGGTCTTTTCCATCATGGAAGGAGCAGAAATTTACCTTTATGAAAAAAGACACTATTTTTCTTGCCCTCAGTGCTTCTTCCATTGCTGTCATCCAGGACTGATTGACTGCCCTGAGGTATCCCCCAGTAGTCTTACTCGTGACTAGCAAAGACATTGTACAATGAAAAATAAAAGTAATGGGCTTAAACTCATGCAGGGGGTGGGACACTGGTTTTTATCATGTATTCCTTCACCTCCAAATACAGATGACCTAACAGATATTAAGAAGAGATGGCAAAAATATACAGAAGAAATGTACAAAAAATAGCTTCACGACACAGATAATCATAATGGTGTGATCACTCACCTAGAGCCAGACATCCTGGAATGTGAAGTCAAGTGGGCCTTAGAAAGCATCACTGCAAACAAAGCTAGTGGAGGTGATGGAATTCCAGTTGAGCTATTTCAAATCCTGAAAGATGATGTTGGGAAAGAGCTGCACTCAATATGCCAGTAAATTTGGAAAATTCAGCAGTGGCCACAGAACTGGAAAAGGTCAGTTTTCATTCCAATCCCAATGAAAGGCAATGACAAAAATGCTCACACTGCACAATTGCACACGCTAGTAAAGTAATGCTCAAAATTCTCCAGTACGTGAACCGTGAACTTCCTGATGTTCAAGCTGGTTTTAGAAACGGCAGAGGAACCAGAGATCCAATTGCCAACATCTGCTGGATCATCGAAAAAGCAAGAGAGCTCCAGAAAAACATTGATTTCTACTCTATTGACTATGCCAAGGCCTTTGACTGTGTGGATCACAATAAAGTGTGGAAAATTCTGAAAGAGATGGGAATACCAGGCCACCTGACCTGCCTCTTGAGAAACCTATATGCAGGTCAGGAAACAACAGTTAGAACTAGACATGGAACAACAGACTACTTCCAAATAGGAAAAGGAATACGCCAAGGCTGTATATTGTCACCCTGATTATTTAACTTATATGCAGAGTACATCATGAGAAACACTGGACTGGAAGAAACACAAGCTGGAATCAAGATTGCT
>NIZD01135820.1:0-10789 GCA_003182575.1 Pseudois nayaur | reverse complement strand
TACTTTGGCCACCTCATGTGAAGAGTTGACTCATTGGAAAAGACCCTGATGCTGGGAGGGATTGGGGGCAGGAGGAGAAGGGGATGACCGAGGATGAGATGGCTGGATGGCATCACTGACTCGATGGACGTGAGTCTGAGTGAACTCTGGGAGATGGTGATGGACAGGGAGGCCTGGCGTGCTGTGATTCATGGGGTCGCAAAGAGTCGGACACGACTGAGCAACTGAACTGAACTGATGGTGAAATTGCTGGATTCATATATATTGGCCTGATCCCACATTATAAAGTTTCCCAGCAGCCTTTCATCCAACAATTTTAACATCCATTGATAGCCATTGCCTAGTACATTTATTGCATTAGGGACTATGAAGAGATGATTTTTAAAATGTTAATATCCTTCTGCATTTATCAACTGGAATTCTTATCTAAAGAACTCTTCCTTAGCAGCTATTTTGTTATCCTAAAGTACATTTGTAAATAAAGTGCAAAATAAATTCTTAGTTCTTTTCTCTTAATATATCAATTTTCAGAGTAATGAGTTCTGCCCTAGCATCCCTCTAGTGAATGGTGGTTTTTGTTTCTGTTTTTAGTATCATTATGATCTCTTGGTGTGTGTGTGTGTTTTAATCCATTTGATTTGTGGTCAGGCCTCATTTATTTGATGTTCACTTGTCCCATTGAAGCCAGTGGGATCACCTTCAACTTAGCCCCTGTGTTCTTTTATATTGTCTCATTAGTCATTGATAGATTCCTTCAATATCTCTCAGGCTTATTTGGTGGAGTTCCTGCCGCAAATCAAAGGTTCATCTACTTTATTCATAAAGTTAATTTTAGCTTTCTTGTACCTCTCTTGTATGCTTATTTTCTGTTTCTTCAATTTCTGCTCTTAGCTTATTTGTTTTCATTCTTTCTTTCCTAGTTTAAGCATCTAAGTCTCTTCGTATCTGTTGAAGTGCCACTTTTACTGATTCTCACAAGTTTTTACATGCAGTATATTTTATATTATTTGATACATGGTACCTATAGCTATTTTTAGTTTTCAACTATGAATGCTTTGACCCATGAGTTATCTGGATGAGTGTTTTAAATTTGGCAGTAGTTTATGTGTACATGTTATCTTGTTAAGAGTTTGTTTTCATGTCATTTTTGTATGTTTAGAGGAATTTCCCGAAATATATCACAGATTCTTCAAAGCAATACTCTTAAGTTTTATTTGTGTCTATTCCCTGACTATGTTTCTTGGCATGCAATACATGGAATTAAAAGAATATAATGAATTAAAGGAACTATCATACTTTGTATTTTTTAGCCACACAAGAATTAAATTCTGAATAAGTCTACAAGTAGAATGGACAGTTATTTTAAAGCAGCAGTCAGTGACTTGGACAGACTTCTCGATGATTTCGAACAGAATCCAGGTTTGTACTATTAATGTAATTTTAAAATGTCAGTAATTAGTACTCTTAGCAAAATATGGTTTCAATTTTGGTCACATGGTTATCTTCTGTAAAACATTCACATATCCCATTATAATGAATTAGTATATTCTTATACTGAATAGAACCAATAGCCAGACATAGAAATAAGAAAACTAGAAGTTTCTTTCCAGATATAAACTTAGGTAAAAGAAAGACCTTTAAAACCAGCATATGAACCAGCTACAAGCAACTTGAGAGTTCTTCGTAAAGTTGGTATTTCATTACTATGAAAGAGAGTGTTTTCCCCATCTTAGGATGAAGACAAGGAAACTGGTGGGCAGCACAAATAAGTTAGATTGTTTTTCAGCTCTTCCTTAGTCTGGTTTTTATAGTGCAACAGAGTTATTTTAAGTAGAGTTTCTATCATATTATGACATCTACATAAATAAAGGTAAAAACCCCAAATAGTTTAGATCCAAATAAAAATAATTTCTGGAATTATTACCATTCTGCAAGAGAGTAATCTCTATCTCTGGTCTAAAAAAACAAGCTTAGAAGTTGTAGAAACCGTAACATCTTTGTAATAATTTTGATTTGGGTCTCATCACTAACATTGTATTCCTGTTTTAATTAGATGAACAAGATTATCTCCAAGATGCACAAAAGGCATATGATTCTAAGCACTATTCAGTCTCTTCAGAGCTGACTGCCTCACAAGGAACCTCATTGCTACCAAAGGATCAACAGTGCATTAATTGTGTCTCATCAGAAACAGGTTATGAGACAAATCAGATTGCCCTGAGTGAAAAAATACTTGAGGGACTAACTTCTTTACAAAATGAAAAAAATGTAACAGGGCTTGATCTCCTTTCTTCTGTGGATGGCGGCACTTCAGATGAAATCCAGCCTCTGTATATGGGACGGTGTAGTAAACCTGTCTGTGATCTGATAAGTGACATGGGTAATTTAGTTCATGTAACTAATAGTGAAGAAGATATTAAAAAATTATTGCCAGATGACTCGAAGTATAGTGCAGATTCCTTGACGGGACTGGATTTATCTTCAGTGTCGGAAACTTTCTGTGTGTCTTCAGCAGACCATGGTAGTAATGCAGTCAGAGAGGAACAGAGTGATGTCAGCTCTGAATTACAAAACAGAGGAATCAGTGGAACTACAGAATTTGGTGTAAAAGTAGATATAGCACTTTCAGATTCATGTACTTACAATGAAAAAGAAAATTTAGAGGATAGAAAGATCTCTAATCAGTCAGAACCAGTTGTTGATTTTAACATGCCATCTGCTTTGACTCAACAAAGTTCCAAAGTGTTTGATGCCAAAGACTACCCACAGCACAAGAACCAGCCATGTGAATTGGTAAAAGCTGCTGGGTGTTTGGTAAAAGAGGAGGAAGAGGTGCCAGTTAAAGCTGCCACAGAATGTTTAAAAGAAGGAGCCAGCACAAGTGCTTTGTCTTGCAGTCTTCCAAAACATGGAGGTTTATGCTTAAATGATTCAAACTTAAGAGATGAAAATTCCAAGTTACCTGACTTTTCCTTTGAGGAAGATAGGACTGCGGTATTTATAAAAGAATCTGCAAAAGAAGACTCAAGAATTTTAGATCTTAATGATAATGAAGGTGTAATCCAAGATTCTGCTTCAGCTTTACATGTTTCAAGTGAAAATGCATATTCCTCATTGTCCTGTCTTCCAGTACCTGGGTCTTTGTGTGGATCTTTAATTGATAGTAAAGGTCATGGTGATTTTTTACCCCAGAATGAAAATAAAGACAATGCACAGAATGCAGTGACTGTACATGAAGAAACACAGAAGGTTACTTCAGGTAGGGAATCTTTGAAGGAGACTGATCTTTTGAAACAGGATAAATGTAAAAACATACTTCATCAGCCATTAACTGAAAAGATGGGAGATAGAAAGGTAGATTCTAACCAGATGGTAATTAGAGTTGAATCTATGGATTACCCTGATAACAGCAGTTCTTATACAGCTGCAGAATCTCAAATAGAGCTTTCTGGTGCTAGTGCTCCAGAATCTCCTGATCATTGTGAAGGTCTCACTTTTTCAAGCAGTGATGTCGATGGACAAGACTTAGATTACTTTAACATTGATGAAGGCATGAAAAGTGGCACACCAATTAGTGATGCTGAACTTGATGCCTTTCTCACTGAACAATATCTTCAGACGAGTAACATAAAATCATTTGAAGAAAATATAAGTGATGCAGAATCTCAAATGAATCAGGTAGATATGAAAGGCCTAGATGATGGAAATATTGATAATATATATTTTGATGCTGAAGCAGGAGCTACTGGGGAAAGTCCTGGTATTAATATGATTTGTGAAACAATTGATAAACAGAATACAGCTGAAAATGGTAGCCTTTCTTTAGGCGAAAAAAGTACAGTTACAGTTGAACAAGGTTTATCTAGCAGTAAGTCTGAGATTACAAATGAATTATCAGTCTCTGATAGTAACAGTCAATCTGTTCATGTTGGAGGGGCCAGGCCTAAGCAATTGCTTAGTGTTCCATCAAGAACAAGGAGTTCAAACGAACCAAATAAACTGGATGTTCCAAATATGCCTGAGAGTAAACCCAGGACAGCAAATACCATTGTTCCAGCCACTTGTACTACAGATTCTGTGACTGATCCTCAGGTTAGCTTCGATTCTAATTACATTGATATAGAAAGTAATTTTGAAGGTGGGTCCAGTTTTGTAACTGCAAATGAAGACTCTCTTCCTGCAAACACTTGCAAAGATGGCCTTGTTTTGGGCCAGAAACAACCTACTTGGGTTCCTGATTCAGAAGCTCCGAATTGTATGAACTGCAAAGTCAAATTTACTTTTACGAAACGGAGACATCATTGCCGAGCATGTGGAAAAGTAAGCTATTAAAATGTTTGTCTTTTATTCTTTTGAGGCATTTTAAATGAAATATTATGTGACAGAATAACTGATTAATAGATGATTAAAAGATTCAGTTAATTTAAAATTGTTGTTTTTCATTTATGTGGAAATATATAAAGCCCTGCCATTTTTATAGATGAGGTTTGAATAAATATCACACAGTCATGGGTATTACATACCGGGAAATGAGGAACACTAATTTTTGTGAAATCAAACAATATGTGTCATTTTCTCCCTGACATTGACACATCAGATGTACGGAATTCAGTTAAATTCCAGTTTATCCTTGAATACTTAATTTCAGGACTATTCTGCAAGCTAGTGTTACGCTTGATACCTGAGGTAAACACTGAGAAAAAAAGCAGATTGACTTGCACGAGGTTCAGAACACTGAAGATGACCTCATTTGTGTTCTGTCTTGTCTGTGAATTCTAAGCCTTGCCTATAGAAATGACGTTGCATTTTTTCCCCAGCATTTTCAGCTTTTCTTTAGTTGCAGCAAGTAAGGGCTACTCTTTAGTTGCAGTGTGCGGGCTTCTCACTGCAGTGATTTCTCTTGCTATGGCTTGTGGGCTCCAGGGTACTCAGGCTTCAGTAGTTGCAGCCCATGGGCTTAATAGTTGCGACTCACAGGCTCTAGAGCACAGGCTTAAGAGTTGTGGCACACGGGCTTAGTAGCTCTGCAGCATGTGGGGTCCTCCTGGATCAGGGTGGAACCTGTGTCTCCTGCTGGCCCGCAGATTCTTTACCACTGAGCCACCGGGGTGTGTGTGTGTGTTAGTCGCTCAGTCGTGTCCAACTCTTTGCGACCCGACGGACTATAGCCCCCCAGGCTTCTCTGTCTGTGGAATTCTCCAGGCAAGAATACTGGAGTGGACTGCCATTCCCTTCTCCAAATGTAAACCAGCTGCTGCTAAGTCGCTTCAGTTGCATCCGACTCTGTGCGACCCCATAGACGGCAGCCCACCGGGCTCCTTTGTCCGTGGGATTCTCCAGGCAAGAACGCTGGAGTGGGTTGCCATTTCCTTCTCCACCAGGGAAGCCCTCTATTTTTGTTGTTTGTTACAGTTGATTTACAATATTATGAAAGTTTCAAGTATACAACATAGTGATTCCCAATTTTTAAAGATTATACTCCATTCGTAGTTATTATAAAATACTGGCTATATTCCCTGTGCTATACAGCATATCCTTGTAGTTTATTTTATACTTGTTAGTTTGTGCCTTTTAATCCTCTACCCCTGTCTTGCCCTTCCCCACTTTCCTCAGTGGTAGCCACTAGTTTGTTCTCTATAAATCTGAGTCTGTTTCTCTTTTGAATAACATTCTACTTTTAAAAGTTAAAGGAAAAAAAAAATTTAAAGGAAGGAGACTTCCCTGACAATCCAGTGGTTAAGACTGTACTTCCACTGCATGGAGTTTGGGTTTGATCCCTGATTGGGATTCAAAGATCTCACATGCAATGCAGCACAGCCAAAAAGTTAAAAAAAAAAGGGTCGGGGGTGGGGGGGAGTTGTAAAGGATGACAGAAAGCTTTTAAAATTGTGAACTTATTAATTAAGAAAGCTTTTTTCCCTTCTAATTAGCATAATTGATTTAAAGGAATTCTCATCAGTAATTTTAAATTTTAGAAAACTCATTTAAGTAAAACAATAAAAATAAAAAGAATCATTTTAATAATTACCTATGATTACGATGATTAGAAAAATTGTCATGTAATCAAAAAACTGGTGTTTGCCTCAAGTAGGTATAACCATGCTTGAAACAAAATCAAATTTGCTATTTTATTCTCTTCAGGTATTTTGCGGTGTCTGTTGTAATAGGAAGTGTAAATTACAGTATCTAGAGAAGGAGGCAAGAGTATGTGTAGTCTGCTATGAGACTATTAGTAAAGGTGAGTATTAACCTGACATATATTCTTCCAGTAATTGAATAAATCTTAAAAACAACTAGATTGTGACAAAGATAAACTTCTTTATTTTCTTAAGGCGAGGACCTAGTGTTGACTTATCTGGCTTAGTTGGGACATCCCAAGGCTTGGTTTCTCTTCTTTTTGTTCCACTCTCACAATTCTTACTACCAGTCTGGAAAGGAAGCATTCAGTTTCTGGAATGGCAGTTCATTAACTTTTAACAGGTACCAAGTCCCTAAATGCTGCATTTCATCTGCTGTTTGTTTTTGTCACCATCATTGTCATCCTCATCATCTTAATCTAAGCATTTATAGAATATCTAGCAGTAAATATTATCCAATCTTGTATATTAATAGCATAAGGCAAGGTAACAGTTCCCACCTTATAGAAAATTACAACCTACAGTGGGAATGAAAGCTAAGGTAGTAATATTTATAATTTTTATATAAATTCATAGGACTGTTACACTATTTGTACAGTTTCATCTTTTACATATTTCTTTCTCAGTTTTATAATTTTGTTTGTACGTTTAGCTCGTTTACTATTATCAGCAAAAATCTTGGTGGTCTTACTTTAGCTCTCACAGTTGTGTATGTGTCTATATATGTGTATGTTTGTTTTTTTCTTCAAATACACTTTTGTTCTTTTGAGTACTTCTTGGCATTTTTAAAGATTTGTTGACAGTTTAATTCCCAGCAAATATTACTTGG
Organism: Pseudois nayaur; assembly: GCA_003182575.1. Lineage (NCBI taxonomy): Eukaryota > Metazoa > Chordata > Mammalia > Artiodactyla > Bovidae > Pseudois > Pseudois nayaur. The sequence continues at coordinate 3,823 of NIZD01135820.1, read as the reverse complement.
GACTTTTAAGACCAGACCTGTGCACTAGCTCAGGTACTGCTTCCTGTTAGCCAGGAGAATAAATACCTGATAATAATTTGTTTTTCTCTTTTGAATGAAGATAAATTTTTTCAGCAATTCTTCAAAAAGCTCTGATGTGAGTCTGTTAGCCTGAGGTAAGCTGCTTTACTCCCTGCTGTTGACCTCTGCTCTGGAAGATAATAGACTGTAAATCTTTTAATATTTCCATAATACCACCAGTCTTTATGAAGAATTTAAGTACTTATATCTTTTGCTTATGCCATTTCAGTAGCCTTTAAGACTACTGCTGGTAAAAAAAAAAAAAAGACTACTGCTGGTGCTGTTAGCCAAGCAATCTGCTAGAATTAAGAAATCTTAGAGCAAGCTCCAACATGATTATCTCTCCCCAGTTAAAAATAAAGCAGCCATGAAGATTTGAAACATTCTTTGAGTTGACAAGTCTGATATTTAGGTGAACATTAGAACATACTCTGACTCTAAGGATCCAGGAGAGAAGATACAGTCATTAAAGAAACCAGCTAGGAAACTGAGATCAAGCATTGGTTTATTAAAGAAAATATTTTGAATGGATTTGTTTATTTAGATATCTGTTTTATTTATTCTGTTTTGATATAACATGTAATTTCATTTGTAGCTCTGTTTATCATTAATTTATACACCACAAGAAAACATAAATTACTTTAACAGCAATGTTAGGGTTGAAAATAGTAGACATGATCATTTGAAATAATGTTACTAATAGGAGATAAATGACTCAAGGACTCTTTTAAGACAAATTCCAGGAAGAAGAGAAGATAGTTTTGTTATAGACTAGATAATGAGGAAGTGCTAAAACTGTAAGTTTTAAAGAAGCATGCATGTGAGTGCCATTACATAAACTTAGGGCAGGTTGGAAATTACTTTGAAACTCTGGTATTATGTTTGGATTTTTTTGGTTAGTGGAAGTCATTGCATGAGGGTGCTAATTCAGTGGTGCTTGAAGAGGTTATTGCAGCAGTGGCAGCATTTGTAGCAGATCAGTTTGGAGAAACGCTTACGGGAGAGCTGCCAGTGCTCTTCCATGTTGTAGGGATGAAAAATCATTCAGCAGTGTTCAGGCACTGTTCTGTGCTTTAGAGATCCAGGTGAAAACAAAACACATTTCTGTTCTTATGGAACTTTTTGATCTCATAGAGCTTATGAATGTGGGGAGTGATGGATAGGATAGCAAAGAGAATATCAGATGGTGATAATATTCTAAATAAAAATAAAAGAGTGTAAGAGGGATAGATGGTAACAGATTTAGGGGCAAGAGGTGGTTATTTTAAAAGGTGGTAAGAATAAGGGTTTACGATACTATGATATGTTAAGCAGACTTGAAGGAGATAAGAGAATAAAGCTATAGGGAAAAATATGCCAGGCAGAGAGAACAGTAACAGCAAAGACCCTAACCTAGAAGAGTGCTTGCTTCACTGTTGAAGAACAAGGAGGCCTCAGTGGCTGTATCATGACGAGTAAGTAGGATATTAGTGAGAAATGACATCAGCTAACTAGGAAAGCAGAGGCAGGATTAATAGAAATGTAGACTAAGACAGGGTCTTGTGGGCCACTGTAACAACTTAAATTTTCATTTTAGTAGGGAAGCCATTAAAGGATTTTAAGCAGAAGAATAATGTGATACGATTTATGTCTTAAAAGAATCACTAGGAACTATACTGGAAGTTGACTCTAAGGGTACCAGGGCAAAAACAAATGGTCATATTAAGTAACAATGATTTTCTTCAGTAGATACCAAACATAAGCCAAAATTATATTGAATTAACTAATTGGTATCTTATACTGAAGTAGAATGCTGCCAACTAAAATAAGGAAGTAAGAATATTATCTTTCCCACGTGCCACTTACTGTTTAGCCATTTGATTTCTTTCTCCTTACAACTTGAAAAACAGAATATTTATCTTAACTTACTTTGAAGTTTAAAAACATCTGAGATGAATTTTTTTCCCTTTATAGCTCAGGCATTTGAAAGGATGATGAGTCCAACTGGTTCTAATCTTAAATCTAATCATTCTGATGAGTGTGCCACCGTCCAGCCTCTTCAGGAGACTCAAACATCAAGTATACCTTCACCTACAACTTTACCAATCTCAGCACTTAAACAACCATGTGTTGAAGGTAACTAGAAGAAAATTCTGTGTCTAATATTAAAGATAAATTATTAGAATAGAAGTTTTCTAGTATTCAGAAATCTAGTGAGAATAGAGAACCTAGACTAGCTGCCAGAAGGAGCTTAATACAGGGAACTGGTTAGAAGGGTATGTATGTTTGAAGGGTAGAAGAACAAAAAGGGCATGCTCAAGTGATATTCAAGGGTGGAAAAAAAGCTATGACAAACCTAGACAACGTATTAAAAAGCAGAGACGGTACTTTGCCAGCAAAGATCCATCTAGTCAAAGCTGTGGTTTTTCCAGTAGTCATGTATGGATGTGAGAGTTGGACTATAAAGAAAGCTGAGCACCGAAGAACTGATGCTTTTGAATTGTGGTGTTGAAGACTCTTGAAAGTCCCTTGGACTGCAAGCAGATCAAACCAGTCAATCCTTAAGGAAATCAGTCCTGAATATTCATTGGAAGGACTGATGCTGAAGCTGAAACTCCAATACTTTGTCCACCTGATGCGAAGAGCCAACTCATTGGAAAAGACCCTGATACTGGGAGGGATTGAAGGCGGGAGGAGAAAGGGACGACAGAAGATGAGATGGTTGGATGGCATCACCGACTCAATGGACGTGAGTTTGGGCAAACTCATGGAGATGGTGAGGAACAGGGAGGCCTGGTGTGCTGCAGTCCATGGGGTCTCAAAGAGTCAGACACAACTGAGTGACTGAACAAGTGACTCAGAGATTAGTAAGTACAGGAAGCAGCTGCTATCCCTAGGGTTGGGAGAATGAAAGGGGAGAGTCTGTGTTACTAGAACTCAGTACAGGAATACCAGGAGATGCTTGGTTCTCAGACTTGGTGTTCATGGATTAGGGTACCACATCATGTGGCTGCTGCTGTTGCTTCTAGAGGAACACCAAGTGGCAAATGCTGGGGCCATTGAGGAGCCTCAGGATTGATGTTAAGATGACTGAAGGAGCGTTCCCAGCTTGACTGATTGATGTAAGGAGTACTGAAACTCACGGGACATGTTAGATATATCTGGTGGTGGTGCTGCTGCAGAGATCCTGGCAGAAACTAGAAACAGAAAGAATTCCCTTCTCTTCCCACCTTTCAGTCTTCAACCAGTGCCTGTCATTAGTACCTGTGACCAGAACCAACTAGCAAGGGGGTCTGAGAATTGCACTTTTCAGATGTCCAACGAGTATCAAAGAGCGCCATATAGAAGGGTGGGCTTGGGTTTGAAAGACAGTGGGTAAATAGTCGGCATGTCTCCCTTTCCTTAAAAATCTATTTTTAAATGTGTATTTCACCACAATAAAAAATGTTTCTTATATCTTCTAAAGAACTTTTAAAGATTTAAAAACCTTTGGGTGCTCTGTTCTTTTTTATAACCTATTGTAGTTTAGGATCTTGAGTAAAACCTGTATAGACTTATATTTAATTTTCAAATTGAAGTATAGTTGATTTACAATGTTGTGTTAGTTTCAGGTGTGTGGTACAGTGATTCAGTTATATATGTATATATATTCTTTTTCAGATTCTTTTCCCTTCAGTTCAGTTCAGTTCAGTTCAGTCGCTCAGTCATGTCCGACTCTTTGCGACCCCATGAATCGCAGCACGCCAGGCCTCCCTGTCCATCACCAACTCCCGGAGTTCACTCA
>NIZD01135819.1:0-26582 GCA_003182575.1 Pseudois nayaur | reverse complement strand
ATGAAAGTGAAAGAGGAGAGTGAAAAAGTTGGCTTAAAGCTCAACATTCAGAAAACGAAGATCACGGCATCCGGTCCATGGGAAATAGATGGGGAAACAGTGGAAACAGTGTCAGACTTTATCTTTGGGGCTCCAAAATCGCTGCAGATGGTGACTGCAGCCATGAAATTAAAAGACGCTTACTCCTTGGGAGAAAAGTTATGACCAACCTACTGCTGCTGCTGCTGCTGAGTCGCTTCAGTCGTGTCTGACTCTGTGCGACCCCATAGACGGCAGCCCACCAGGCTCCCCCGTCCCTGGGATTCTCCAGGCAAGAACACTGGAGTGGGTTGCCATTCCCTTCTTCAATGCATGAAAGTGAAAAGCGAAAGTGAAGTCGCTCAGTCGTGTCCGACTAGTAGCAACGCCATGGACTGCAGCCTACCAGGCTCCTCCGTCCATGGGATTTTCCAGGCAAGAGGACTGGAATGGGTGCCATCGCCTACTCTGATGACCAACCTAGATAGCATATTAAAAAGCAGAGACATTACTTTGCCGACTAAGGTCCGTCTAGTCAAGGCTATGGTTTTTCCAGTAGTCACGTACGGATGTGAGAGTTGGACTGTGGAGAAGGCTGAGCGCCGAAGAACTGATGCTTTTGCACTGTGGTGTTGGAGAAGACTCTTGAGAGTCCCTTGGACTGCAAGGAGATCCAACCAGTCCATTCGGAAGGAGATCAGCCCTGGGTGTTCTTTGGAAGGACTGATGCTGAAGCTGAAACTCCAGTGCTTTGGCCACCTCATGCGAAGAGTTGACTCATCAGAAAAGACTCTGATGCTGGGAGGGATTGGAGGCAGGAGAAGAAAGGGCTGACAGAGGATGAGATGGCTGGATGGCATCACAGACTTGATGGAGGCAAGTGTGAGTGAACCCCGGGAGTTGGTGATGGACAGGGAGGCCTGGCGTGCTGCAATTCATGGGGTCGCAAAGAGTCGGACACGACTGAGCGACTGAACTGAACTGAACTGAACATCCATCTAGGAATCATCCAAGTATCTATAGACCGATCATCTATCTCCCATCCATCTGTCCATCCATCTACCTGCTCTCATGTATCATTTTACCATCATCCATCCATCTATCTGTCTTCCTATCCATCCATATCTATCTATCATCATCTATCTCCCATCCATCCATCCACCATCATGTGTCATTAACCGTCATCCATCCATGTATGTATCATCTAGGTATCTATGCCCACCTATCATCTATCTTCTATCTATAATCTATCCATGCACCTACCCATCTCTCTTTTCATCCATTTGTCTATCCGTCCATCCATTATGTATGTATCTACCCATCCGTCCACCATCTCCCTTCACCCGTTCATCCATCCATCTAGCCATCTTAGCGTTCATCCGTGTCTATCTATCGTCTCCGCTCTTCAGTAAGCTTCCTGAGCCCTACACTTCACTCCTGTCTCACTCAGCCTCTCGGGTCCCCGGTATCCTGTCTGGTTCCCCATCCTCTCTCTTGCGTGGTCCATTTTAATCAACAGCGTGGAGGAGGAAATGGCAACCCACTCCAGGATTCTTGCCTGGAGAATCCCGCAGACGGAGGAGCCTGGCCGGTTACAGTCCATGGGGTGGCATAAGAGTCGGACACGGCGGAGTGACTAAGCAAGGGCAACAAATTGTGGACAAAGAGCGATGTTTTCACAGATCAGCCCGGTTGCAAGGCGCCTCGTGACCGGACCATCACAGTCTGAACCAGGGGGAGTCCCCTGGTGGTTCTGTGGCTGAGACTCCATGCTCCCAGGGCAGGGGGGCCTGGGCGCAGTCCTTGCCTGGGGAACTAGAGCCCACGTGCTTCGAGGAAAGCTCCCACATGCCACAGTTAAGACCTCGTGCAGCAAATAAATAAAGGAATACTAATTAAAAAAAAAAAGCCACAGACGGGAGGGAGGCTGCACAAAGCCAGCAGCCCCAGTCCCGCTCCGCCGCCCAGAGCTGGCCGTCCATCATTTGCATGGCTGCTTAGAAATGGCGACGGCAGTGTTTATTTAGAAGGGAGCTGAGCTTGGAAAGGAAATCGGCCACCCGTGGCAGGGACAGGCAGCTTGTGGTGGGGGGCACCTCAGCAACACCCGCGCCGTTGGCTTCCTGTGAGCGTGACTCAGAGCCTGCAGGAGCCAGGCGGGCTCAGCAAATGCTCGGGCAGACAGTGTTTATAGCCCGGGATGAGGAAGTCAAGGGTGGGGGTGTGGCGGCGGCTGGCAGCTGCCTCCTTCCTCTCTCTTTTTAAAACAGAGATACAGCTCACCGTTGGAGAGGACAGGAGCCACTGGCGTCTGGGGCAGTCACCGCGTGGCCCCAGGACCGCTCCCGCCGCGTCCTAGGACGCTTCAGCCATCTCCACGTGGGCTCGGATTTTAGCATCAAGGACAGCCGTGAGACAGAAGGTTCAGATTCTCCGGGCACCAGACAGTCCTTATCATCATCAGCAGCACCATCACCGACGTTATCACCACCACCATCGTCACCATCATCACCGTCATTATCACCACCACCACCATCACCACCACCATCAGCAACGTTATCTGTCGGGAGCCGCCTGAGGCATTGCTGACAAAACAGAGGCACCGCCCCTTTGTTCCGTAGGCATGGACCCGGAATGAAGGAGTTAGGTGTTGTGATTCTGACTTGTTTTTTCCTTTCCTCGGCTGAGTTGACTGAAGAGAATATTAAGGTGCTTATTGTTTTTGAGAGGAGCATGAGAAGGCATAAAGCCTTCTGCAGCTGTGCTCGAAGGATAATTCATTAAGTTAATCACTCACACTTGTTCAAGGACTTTTACAAAAGAGTGTTCCAGGGTGAGCACAGAGGTCACAGCTTGAGGCGACGGGAGAGATTCCTATCTGAAGCCTATTTGTGAGGAAAGTGTTTATGGCAAAGGAGTTTGCTGAATTTAGGGCTTAGGAATAATTAAAATAGAAGCTAAAGATTTAAGGATTGCTGTAATGTTACAATATTCTACTATAGCTTACAGAAATTAGGGACTTTAGAGATATTATTAGCTAGAAGCCCTTTCTAAGAAATAGTGAGCTTAGGATACCAGGGGCAAACAGGACTTAGAAAGATAATTAAACTGAGGAATGTGGTGTGCAGCCCAGATATTAGCGTGAGTTACAGCGTATTCACACAGACACAGCAGAAGAAGTAGATAAGAGAATCGCTGAGGAAGGAACTCCTTTTGAGGGGCAACAATGATTTTTGGAGAAAATTAAATCTGGGTCTCTGGGAACTAAAACTATAAAACCTCTGACCTAATGCTTTTGTGAAAGTACAAAAGAGAATCATAAGCTTGAAATAAACAGGCAGTCCAAAGGAAAACTGAGAGGCTGCCTCAGTTTCTCTCTCACCGACACCACTCACCCCTTCAGGCTGAATCCCTGGCTGCTCGAGCTGGACTCCGGCAATTATCACCACCGTCGTCACCATCGTCACCATCCTTATCACCACACCAACAGCACCATCCATTACCATCTTAATCACCTCTGCCATCACCATCATTATCATCACCATCATTCTCACCTCTGCCAACACCACCGTCGTCACCACCGTCACCACCACCGCCATCAATCAGCATCATCATCAGCACCAGCATCACCATCATTATCACCTCCACCGACATCACCACCACCATCATCACCACCACCAGTACCATCACCATCCTCACCATCATTATCAACACCACCGTCGTCACCGTCGTCACCACCATCACCACCACTGCCATCAATCAGCATCATGATCAGCACCAGCATCACCACCATTATCACGTCCACCGACACCACCACCACCATCATCACCATCACCATCATCACCAACACCACCGTCGTCACCATCATCACCACCATTATCACCTCCACCAACACCATCACCACCATCAGCATCATTATCACCTCCATCATTATCACCTCCACCATCACCACCATCAGCATCACCACTACCATCACCATCATCACCATTACCATCATTATCACCTCCACCAACACAACCATCACCGTCATTATCACCTCTACCATGACCACCATCACTACTGCCCCCATCACCATCATTATCACGACTACCACCACCATCATTATCACCACCACCATCATCACCACCATTACTACCTCCACCACCATCACCACCATCACTATCATTATCACCTCCATCATTATCACCTCCACCATCACCACCATCACGACCATCACCACCATCACCACCACCATCATCACCATCACCACCATCATCACCATCATCACCATCACCACCATCAGCATCACCACTACCATCACCATCACTGTCATTATCATCTCTATCATTATCACCTCTACCATGACCATCATCACTACCACCCCATCACCATCATTTTCAGCACCAACATCACCATCATTATCACTTCCACCATCACCGCCACCATCACCACCACCACCATCATCACCATCATCACCACCATTATTACCTCCACCACCATCACCATCATCACCATCATCACCACCACCACCATCATTATCACCACCATCACCACCATCAGCATCACCACTACCATCACCATCCTCACCATCTCCATCATTATCACCCTTACCATGACCATCATCACTACCACCCCATCACCATCATTATCAACACCACCATCACCACCACCGTCACCTCCACATCACCACCATCATCACCACCACCATCACCATCACCACGACCACCACCATCCCGTCATTGCCATGATAATAAGGCAGTGTAGACCATCAGCTGGCTGGATGACTTTGAGAAGGTCACAGAGTCACTTGCTGCCTCTGTCTCCCCATGTGTAAAGGGATGCCAACAACATTCTCAGAGGGACATCATGACGGTTCCAGCAATCCACCTCAACACCTACAGTGACAGCCCTACAGGGAATCCTGCAAGATTCGGGATGAGCCCTCGAGCGTGAAATCAATCGGGGACTTGCTTGCCACAATGGCACCCCACTCCAGTACTCTTGCCTGGAAAGTCCCATGGGCGGAGGAGCCTGGTGGGCTGCAGTCCATGGGGTTGCTAAGAGTTGGATACGACTGAGCGACTTCACTTTCCCTTTTCACTTTCATGCATTGGAGAAGGAAATGGCAACCCACTCCAGTGTTCTTGCCTGGAGAATCCCAGGGATGGAGGAGCCTGGTAGGCTGCAGTCCATGGGGTCGCTAAGAGTTGGATACGACTGAGCGACTTCACTTTCCCTTTTCACTTTCATGCATTGGAGAAGGAAATGGCAACCCACTCCAGTGTTCTTGCCTGGAGAATCCCAGGGATGGAGGAGCCTGGTAGGCTGCAGTCCATGGGGTCGCTAAGAGTTGGATACGACTGAGCGACTTCACTTTCCCTTTTCACTTTCATGCATTGGAGAAGGAAATGGCAACCCACTCCAGTGTTCTTGCCTGGAGAATCCCAGGGATGGAGGAGCCTGGTAGGCTGCAGTCCATGGGGTCGCTAAGAGTTGGATACGACTGAGCGACTTCACTTTCCCTTTTCACTTTCATGCATTGGAGAAGGAAATGGCAACCCACTCCAGTGTTCTTGCCTGGAGAATCCCAGGGATGGAGGAGCCTGGTAGGCTGCAGTCCATGGGGTCGCTAAGAGTTGGATACGACTGAGCGACTTCACTTTCCCTTTTCACTTTCATGCATTGGAGAAGGAAATGGCAACCCACTCCAGTGTTCTTGCCTGGAGAATCCCAGGGATGGAGGAGCCTGGTAGGCTGCAGTCCATGGGGTCGCTAAGAGTTGGATACGACTGAGCGACTTCACTTTCCCTTTTCACTTTCATGCATTGGAGAAGGAAATGGCAACCCACTCCAGTGTTCTTGCCTGGAGAATCCCAGGGATGGAGGAGCCTGGTAGGCTGCAGTCCATGGGGTCGCTAAGAGTTGGATACGACTGAGCGACTTCACTTTCCCTTTTCACTTTCATGCATTGGAGAAGGAAATGGCAACCCACTCCAGTGTTCTTGCCTGGAGAATCCCAGGGATGGAGGAGCCTGGTAGGCTGCAGTCCATGGGGTCGCTAAGAGTTGGATACGACTGAGCGACTTCACTTTCCCTTTTCACTTTCATGCATTGGAGAAGGAAATGGCAACCCACTCCAGTGTTCTTGCCTGGAGAATCCCAGGGATGGAGGAGCCTGGTAGGCTGCAGTCCATGGGGTCGCTAAGAGTTGGATACGACTGAGCGACTTCACTTTCCCTTTTCACTTTCATGCATTGGAGAAGGAAATGGCAACCCACTCCAGTGTTCTTGCCTGGAGAATCCCAGGGATGGAGGAGCCTGGTAGGCTGCAGTCCATGGGGTCGCTAAGAGTTGGATACGACTGAGCGACTTCACTTTCCCTTTTCACTTTCATGCATTGGAGAAGGAAATGGCAACCCACTCCAGTGTTCTTGCCTGGAGAATCCCAGGGATGGAGGAGCCTGGTAGGCTGCAGTCCATGGGGTCGCTAAGAGTTGGATACGACTGAGCGACTTCACTTTCCCTTTTCACTTTCATGCATTGGAGAAGGAAATGGCAACCCACTCCAGTGTTCTTGCCTGGAGAATCCCAGGGATGGAGGAGCCTGGTAGGCTGCAGTCCATGGGGTCGCTAAGAGTTGGATACGACTGAGCGACTTCACTTTCCCTTTTCACTTTCATGCATTGGAGAAGGAAATGGCAACCCACTCCAGTGTTCTTGCCTGGAGAATCCCAGGGATGGAGGAGCCTGGTAGGCTGCAGTCCATGGGGTCGCTAAGAGTTGGATACGACTGAGCGACTTCACTTTCCCTTTTCACTTTCATGCATTGGAGAAGGAAATGGCAACCCACTCCAGTGTTCTTGCCTGGAGAATCCCAGGGATGGAGGAGCCTGGTAGGCTGCAGTCCATGGGGTCGCTAAGAGTTGGATACGACTGAGCGACTTCACTTTCCCTTTTCACTTTCATGCATTGGAGAAGGAAATGGCAACCCACTCCAGTGTTCTTGCCTGGAGAATCCCAGGGATGGAGGAGCCTGGTAGGCTGCAGTCCATGGGGTCGCTAAGAGTTGGATACGACTGAGCGACTTCACTTTCCCTTTTCACTTTCATGCATTGGAGAAGGAAATGGCAACCCACTCCAGTGTTCTTGCCTGGAGAATCCCAGGGATGGAGGAGCCTGGTAGGCTGCAGTCCATGGGGTCGCTAAGAGTTGGATACGACTGAGCGACTTCACTTTCCCTTTTCACTTTCATGCATTGGAGAAGGAAATGGCAACCCACTCCAGTGTTCTTGCCTGGAGAATCCCAGGGATGGAGGAGCCTGGTAGGCTGCAGTCCATGGGGTCGCTAAGAGTTGGATACGACTGAGCGACTTCACTTTCCCTTTTCACTTTCATGCATTGGAGAAGGAAATGGCAACCCACTCCAGTGTTCTTGCCTGGAGAATCCCAGGGATGGAGGAGCCTGGTAGGCTGCAGTCCATGGGGTCGCTAAGAGTTGGATACGACTGAGCGACTTCACTTTCCCTTTTCACTTTCATGCATTGGAGAAGGAAATGGCAACCCACTCCAGTGTTCTTGCCTGGAGAATCCCAGGGATGGAGGAGCCTGGTAGGCTGCAGTCCATGGGGTCGCTAAGAGTTGGATACGACTGAGCGACTTCACTTTCCCTTTTCACTTTCATGCATTGGAGGAGGAAATGGCAACCCACTCCAGTGTTCCTGCCTGGAGAATCCCAGGGACGGGGGAGCCTGGTGGGCTGCCGTCTATGGGGTCGCACAGAGTCGGACACGACTGCAGCTACTTAGCAGCAGCAGTGTTGAACAGACAGGTGGATCTTACTCAGTCTTCAAAGCGGCCCCTTTAGGCGATACTGTTCTTATGGAACTTGTTCTTGTGCTTTGCAGCAGGGGTCTGTGAGCAAGTGAGGGGCTCAGAGTGGGGGCATTTGGGCAGGGCCCCAGGTCTCGACTTCTCCAGCGCACCTTCTCTCTCCCTCTGACTAGGATGAAGACTGCAAGACGTCAAGGAGAATTTATTTGAGATGTCCTCAACCCTGGTGCCTGCGAATGCAGCCTTATGTGGAAAGAGAGTCTATGCAGACGTGATTAAGATATCAGTTACGATGAGCCCATGAGGGTGGGTGCTAAGCCAGTGTGACTGGTGTCCTTGTGAGAACAGGAGACGCGCAGATTGACACAGGAGCACACAGATGGAAGATGGCTGTGCGAAGGCAGAAGCAGAGGCTGGAGGCAGGCGGCCACAAGCCCAGGGACACCTGCAGCCCCAAGAAACTGGAAGAGGCAGGAAGGACCCTCCCTTGGAGCCATCAGAGGGAGCACCACTCTGTAGAAACTTTGATTGCGGAGTTCCAGCCTCTAAAATGTTAGAGGAAAAAATTATGGTGTTTTAATCCACTCAGTATGTGGTCATTTGTTATGACTGTCCCAGGAAGCTAATTCAAAGGGACTGACTGGGAACCAGTCTCCTCTTTTCTTTGCCTGTCCATTCATTCATTCATCTATCCATCCACCCACCCATCCATCCATCCATCATCCATCCACCCATCCACCCATCCATCCATCCATCATCCATCCATCATCCCTCCACCTATCCATCCATCACCCATCCATCCATCATCCACCCACCCATCCATCCATCCATCCATCCATCCATCTATCCATCCATCAACCCTCCATCCATCCACCATACCTCCACCTATCCATCCACCATCCATCCATCCATCATCCCTCCACCTATCCATCCATCATCCAACCATCCATCCATCATCCACCTATCCATCCATCCATCCATCCATCATCCATCCATCAATCCATCCATCATCCATCCATCCATCCATCATCCACCTATCCATCCATCCATCCATCCATCATCCATCCATCCATCCATCATCCAGCTATCCATCCATCATCCATCTATCCATCCATCATCCACCTATCCATCCATCATCCATCCATCCATCCATCATCCACCTATCCATCCATCATCCATTCATCCATCTATCTATCCATCCATCATCCCTCCACCTATCCATCCATCATCCATCCATCCAGCACCCATCCATCATCCACCTATCCATCCATCATCCATTCATCCATCATCCATCCATCTATCAACCATCCATGTATCATCCATCCATCCATTCATCCATCCACTCACTCACCCACCAATCCATCCATCCATCCATTCATTTACCCATCTGCTCACCCATCCAACTATCCATCCGTCCATTTATCCAACCACATATCTGTCCTTCCATCTGTCTATCCATCCATCAATCCATCCATCCATCCACCCATCTATCCATCATCCAACAAACATTAGCTGAGCCCATGCTGACTTATTCAGGCTTCTCATTTACAAGGCCACAGCCCAAACATGCATCCCGCCCATTCATTCCCAGTGGCTGTGACTGAGGAGTTGTCTCTGCTTTTACTCCACCCACCTGCTAGCCTCCTGGTCCACCCTTGCCCCGGCTGCTCAGGTGCCTGTGACTAAAACACTTGGAGACCCATGCATCCAGCCGCAGGGTAACCCGGAGGAGCCCGCAACCCTGGCCGATGGGCCTGGCCCACGGCGGTGACGGGCGGGAGGCTGGGATCCGCATCTCCTAATCCGCCCACTCCCTCCGTTCCTTTTATAGCACAGGATATTACAAAAGACACTTCTACGCTTCCCGTTTTTTCAGTAACAATGCCACTTGTTGGAGCCCATGCTTGGTTCATAATCGAGTAGGTAATCCCATGGTATGGGGAAGATACAAAGGGCTCACGCTGGGGCTCTTTGTTTGGACAGTTCAGTTCAGTTCACTCACTCAGTGGTGTGACTTTGCGACCCTGTGGACTGCAGCATGCCAGGCCTCCGTGTCCATCACCAACTCCCAGACTTTGCTCACACTCATGTCCATCGAGTCTGTGATGCCACCCAGCCATCTCATCCCCTGCCACTCTGTTCTCCTCCCACCTTCCATCTTTCCCAGCATCAGGGTCTTTTCCAATGAGCCAGTTCTTCACAACAGGTGGCCACAGGATTGGAGTTTCAGCTTCAGCATCCGTCCTTCCGGTGAATATTCAGGAGTGATTTCCTTTGGGATGGACTGTTTGTGTGGACAGTGGGGTCTGAATCTTGGTCCCTTTGGAACGGAGCAGGACGCTACGGTCATTGCCCACCCCTCCCCGTGCCCTCTGCCTGCCTTTTGTCTGTGGAAAACGTTACTCAAAGAATAAGTTTAATCAGAGAAGTAGGAGATGCAGAAAGAAAGGGAAACAGTCAAAGGACATGAAATAAAACAATGTAGTCATTAAGCTGGAGAAAGCTGAGCGCTGAAGAATTGACACTTTGGAACTGTGGTGCTGGAGAAGACTCTTGAGAGTCCCTTGGCCTGCAAGGAGATCCAACCAGTCCATCTTAAAGGAGATCAGTCCTGAGTGTTCATTGGAAGGACTGATGCTGAAGCTGAAACTCCAGTATTTTGGCCACCTGATGCGAAGAGCTGATACATTGGAAAAGACCCTGATGCTGGGAAAGATTGAAGGTGGGAGGAGCAGGGGACGACAGAGGATGAGATGGTTGGATGGCATCACCGACTCAATGGACATGAGTTTAAGTAAGCTCCGGGGGTTGGTGAAGGATAGGGAGGCCTGGCGTGCTACAGTCCATGGGGTCACAAACAGTCAGACACGACTGAGCGACTGAACTGAACTGAGTCATTCAACATTGTCAAGGACCTTTACTTCTTTCTCAAGGACTCTATATTCTGAGCCATATCCTGTGAGCTGTCTTACAGATACTAGAACATCAGATGGAGAAGATAACTACGTGATGACCGGCTTGTACCGAGGACATGAGCTGCCACCATTCCGAGCATTGGCCGCAAAGAAATGGAAACAAATGCATCCCTGGAACTGAAGATGAACTGAACCTAAAACAGCCACCGTGATGCTGGTGAGACCGCTGATGACCGATGTGAAGATGACTGTTAGGGATGACTGAGCTGTTTCAGCATGCAGTCCCCTCTGCTTCTGTCTAGAAAAGCTCTCACCCCTTGCTTGTTGGAGTGGGGAGTGGTGGTGGGGGTGGGTAGTCGGCCTCTGGACAGATGTCCACCACTCTCCGCCACCCCCACCCCTCCCCTGAGCCAGCTGCCAGCATCTGAAATAAAGCAAACTTTCCTTTCCACCAGCCTGGCCTGTCTATTGGCTTTTGAACAGCCAGCAGCCAGATGCTACACCTTCTTCCAGGAACACACTGCCCCGCCCAAAGGGTGCTCGTTTATCCCGTACCTGTGATCTCAGCATGTCACAGGGTCTTCTCTCATTTGCATTATTGTATCACAGGAGCAGGAGCACGTGGCTAAGCTTGAGACATGGCAGAAAGTGGCCCAGCAGGCTCTGAAGTGGTGGGTTGCCACCCTGAGAGCCGGGGCGGGGGGCGGGGGGTGGGATGTGAGATGGCCTTGCTTCTGCTCGAGCCCCGTGGCTGCACTCCATCATTGTCTTGTCCTTTCCGTGGTGGTCATGAGCTGGGGGGTGACTCTGCCCCCCCGAGGAGGCTGTGCTGATGTTTGGGGATGGTGTTGCAAGTGACGATCTCTGGGGATGCTAGAGGCCTCCGGTTGGTGAAGACCAGAGATGCTGTTTAATAGCCTACAGTGCAGAGGATGGGCCAAGAATTATCCTGTCTAAAAGGCCACAATCAATAGTATGAGTAGAGAAACGCTGTCTAACCATGAGAGCCTTCTATCTCTCTCTCTACGTACCTACCTGGCTTTCATCTGTTTCTCTCTATACGTACATCTCCATACCTACATACCCATCATCTATACCTATCCATGCATCCACCCATCTATTCATCTATCCGTACCCCGATCCATCCATCCACCCATCCAACTATCCACCCATCCAACCAGCCAGCCATCTATCCATCCATCCATCCACCTATCTATCCATCCATCCACCTATCTATCCATCCATCCACCCACCCATCCATCCATCCATCCATCTATTCATCTATCCACACTCCGATCCATCCATCCATCCATCCAACTATCCACCCATCCAGCCAGCCAGCCATCTATCCATCCATCCATCCACCTATCTATCCATCCATCCATCTATCTATTCATCCATCCACCCATCCATCCATCCTTCCATCCACCCATCTATCGATCCATCCATCCATCCATCTATCCATCCAACCATCCATCTATCTATCCACCCATCCATCCATCCATCTATCCACCCATCCAGCCATCCAGCCATCTACTATCCATCCATCCATCCACCCATCCACCCATCCATCCAGCCAGCCAGCCATCCTTCTTTCCATCTATCCATCCACCCACCCATCCACCCACCTATCCATTCATCTGTCTATTTGTACACCTATCCATCCATCCATCCATCCTTCCATCCATCCATCCTTCTATCCATCCTTCCATCCATCTATCCATCCATCCTTCCATCCACCCATCCATCCATCCACCCATCCATCCATCCTTCTATTCATCCATTCATCCACCCATCTATCCATCCTTCTATCAATCCATCCATCCTTCCATCCATCCATCCTTCCATCCATCCATCCATCCATCCATCCATTTATCTATCCATCCATCCATCCACCCATCCATCCACCCATCCATCCATCCTTCTATCCATCCTTCCATCCATCTACCCATCCTTCCTTCCATCCATCCATCCATCCATCCATCTATCCATCCTTCTATCCATCCATCCATCCTTCTATTCATCCATCCATCCATCCACCTATCCATCCAACCATCCACTCACCCATCCATCCATCCATCCATCTATCCATGCAACCATCCATCCATCCCCCATCCATCCATCCATCTATCCATGCAACCATCCATCCATCCCCCCATCTATCCATCCATCTATCCATCCATCCTTCTATCTATCCACCCACTCATCCATCCATCCATCCATCCAACCATCCACCCACCCATCCATCCATCCATGCACCCGTCCATCCATCCGTCTATCCATCCATCCGTCTATCCATCCATCCATCCATCCATCCATCTATCCATCCAACCATCCACCTACCCATCCATCCATCCATGCATGCATGCATCCATCCATCCGTCTATCCATCCAACCATCCACCCATCCATCCATCCATCCACCCATCCATCCGTCTATCCATCCTTCTATCCATCCTTCCATCCATCCATCCACCCTTCTATCCATCCATTCATCCATCTATCCATCCTTCTATCCACCCATTCATCTAGCCATCTATCCATCCATCCATCCATCCTTCTATCCGTCCATGCATCCATCCATCTATCTGTACATCTATCCATCTATCCATCCATCTATCCATACACCTATCCATCCAGCAATCTATCTGTCCATACAGCCATCCTTTATCCATCCATCTCTCCATCTATCCATACACCTATCCATCCATCCATCCATCTATCCATCCCTCCACCCACCCATCCATCCATCTATCCATCTATCCATCCACCCATCCATCTCTCTCTCTATCCCTCCATCTATCTGTCTCCATACTTACCTATCATCTGTACCTCTCTCTGTCTTCTATCCTTCCATCTATCCTCCATCAGTCACCCACACTATCATCTATCTATCCATCTATCATCCATCATTGATCCACATTTTTCTTCACGTGTGTGCTATCTAAGTTTACCTATCTGTGCATGCATGGGCGGTAAGTCACTTCGATCCTGTCCGGCTCTTGGTGACCCCATGGACTGTATGTAACCCCCCGGCTGCTCTGTCCTAGGAATTCTCCAGGCAAGAATACCGGAGTGGGCTGCCGTTCCCGCCTCCAGGGGATCTTCCCGACCCAGAGATCGCGTCTGAGTCTCACGCATTGGTAGGCAGATCCATCTACTATTTTTTCTTTATTATCTATTCTCTGTCTGGCAGTCATTTACGCACCTATCTCTATTATTTATCATCTCTCTATCTGTCTACAAACCAAACAATTCTCCTGCTTGTCTGTCCGTCCAACTCGCAGCTGTCAATCTGTGCACCATCCATCAGTCATCTGTCTAATTTATTTGCAATGCTTGTCTCTCTGCCTGGCATCTACTCATCTTCCAGACCCAGGGATCAAACCCACGTCTCCTGTGTATCCTGCGATGGCAGGCGGAACCTTTAGTGTGGAGCCACCGGCAAAGCCCCGAGTTCCCTGCCTGGCGCAAAAGCAAACCCGGTCACCAGTTGCCTGTGAAAGCATGGCTTTCCCTAAGAGAAGGCAGACCCTGCATCCATGTGTCCATCTGTCCAGCCAGGAGGGGGTGGTGGACATGGCTGCAAGATTTTCCCTGGGGGCTCCCGGCGCTGACCCCGGGGGGGGGGGTCTGGGGGATGCCACCCTGCAGCCCATGTGTGTGCTTATGTGCTGGGTCAAGGCTCCCTGAGATGGGGTGTTGGCCCTGGGGAGGGTCTCCTGGGGGCGCGGACGGGGGGCCTGACAATTTCCCATAGTCAGGGACCAGGATAAGCTACCAGAGGGGTGTGGGGTTCCCAGTGTCTTGCCCACTCCTAACTCCTCCCAGACAGGACAGGGCCCTTGGGCAGGAGGTCAGATGGTGGACGCACCCACGGAGGGAGGGACAGACAGGCTGGGCCAGCAAGGAGGGGCACCCTGGGAATCCCCCACCCCCACCCCCGCACCCATCCCCGTCACTAACCCATGACTCCCGGCCTTCCCGCCTTCATCCCTAAGATGAGAACACAGGCCTCAGTAGGTTTGCGAGGGGGTCCCAGGTGACCTCTAAGGGGTGGTATTGTCCCCCTTCGCCCCCCTGCGTCCTGCGGCTGAGCGGGGATGTTTCAGAAACCAAGGCTGATGTCCGGAGGGTCGGTCCAGCCTCCAGACTCCTGCCACGGCCCGGTTCTTCCTCCTAGAGGCGGGCAGGGGTCTCCAGGATGCGGGGACCACATACAGGAGGTGCGGCCCCTCCATGGAAACACAAGGCTCCCCCCGCCCCCGGAAAGCGAAACTGCGATTCTTGCAGCTCCTGGAGGCGTTTTAAAAGGAAAGTCCGTGCTCACGTTCGGCCCTGGTGCCCATTCCAATCCAACCACTTGGCGCCGCTTCTAAAGGGGCGGACGGAGCACGCAGGCCCCGCCCGGCCCCGGTTCCTCTGCGCTCCGGCCCCGGGAGCGGGGTGGGGGGGGGGCCCTTCTGAACCCCACGCAGAAGACACACGACAACCTAACAGAGAGCAGAGAAGAATGAAAAAAAAAAAAACCAAACCCTCCTTGGTTTGGAAGCAGAGCCATTACGGTGCGTTAATTCCTCCTCGCCAGGCGTGACCCTAAGCGCACAGATTCTGGGTTTGCACCGCCAGGAATTCCCAGGGCAGAGACCAGTGTGCACGTGGGGCTTCACTGCTCCCCAAACCGGGGGTGGTTTATAAAATGCAGCTTTCCAAGGAAAGAACCAGCCTGCCAGGGCAGGAGACACGAGCCTGCGGGGTTTGATCCCCAGGTGGGAAACATTTGCCTGGAGAAGGAAACAGCAACCCACTCCAGTATTCCTGCCTAGGAGATTCCGTGGACAGAGGAGCCAGGTGGGTTACAGTCTTGATTCGCAGTTTCTGGGTGAATCGGGGCCAGTGAGGCGATCTCAGAGCTCACGGGGGCCCCCAAGTGGCTAGAACCTTCCTCGACCAAGGAGGCCCCCCCCCCCACACGACCCCGCCTCCGGCCCTGTCTCCGTCCCCCGGTCGTGCCTGGCCACCCTCGGCGCTCATCTGTGCCCAGGTGAGGTTTCCTGAAGTTTGCGCCAGGAGGCTGTGTTCAAAGCAGCTCCCCGCCAAGTGGTCGCGCCTGCAACGCAGAAGCCGCCGCAGACCGGGTTCGATCTCTAGGTCGGGAAGATCCCCTGGAGACAGGCATGGCAATCCACTCCTGTTCTTGCCTGGAGAATCTCCATGGGCAGGAGGGACCTGGCGGGCTGCGGTCCGTGGGGTCGCAGAGAGTCGGACACCACTGACTGAGCGCGCATCAAGGCCCTGTCTGTCTGAAGCTTTTCCTGTCTTGTCCACGCGCCCCACCCCCGAGAGAGGAGGACGCACGCAGCCCTCCTTCCCAGGCTCTCATCCCCGTAAGGCCCTTCCCCGGCGGCGCCCCGGGCTCCGGACAACGCGCGTAAAATCAGAAAGTGGACGCACCTGGAAAGGCCGATGCGCGTCAGCGGTGCAAACGCAACCCGGGACTGGATCCGAACGCGCAGCGGCGGTGCTTCAGACCAAGCCTGGAGTCAGGAAGCCACCGTCCAGCCGCCCCCGGAGGAGCCCGGGCTGGGTGTCAGAGCGCGGCGCGGACGCCGGCATCGCCGCCGTGTCGGGCGCGCAGATTGCGCGCGGGCTTACACCCTCGCCGGATTCAGGGCCTCGAAAGGTACCCGCTCCCCGGCTCCAGGCGGCCTCCGTGGAGACCCAGGGTCGGTGCAGAGGAAACCCTTTTGAAATTTCCTGTATAACCGTCTGACGGTCTGCAGTCTCCTGGCGTCCAAGCCCGCCGGGGCCCCTCCTATCAGCGTGCGCCCTGCCCCGGGGGCGGGGTGCAGGGGCGGGGAGTGGGGTGCGGCCCACGGCCGGGACCTCGTGGTGGCTCGTGCCGGCCCCCGCGAGGTGACTGCTTCGGGGAGACGCCGCCTCTCCGAGAAGGTCTGCAGCTTGCAAACGCCTACAGACCAGGAGGGGAGGTCGCTGGCCCCAGGGTGCCGCCGGCAGTGACCTGCAGTGAATCCCAGACGGAGCAATGCCTGACGATTTTTATTAAAAAAAAAAAAAAAGGTAAAACTGTGCTAAGCGAAGAGACTTCCTCTTGCAGGCGAAACCTGAGTGCCTGGCTACCTCTTTTGGTTCTGCAGCCAGAAGATGACCTGCCCGGGTGACCCACGCCCCCCGGGAACGCCCAGGAAGCCCGTTCCCTCTTAGCTGGATTCATGCCCCACCCTCATCCCGACCCCCCTCCCCACCCCGGCCTCAGACCCCCCGGGCCCCTCGGTGGATGGGGCACTCCAGAGCAGAGAGGGAGCTGGGCCAGTGGGTGCAGCCCATGTGGAGAGGTGAGGAAGGGGACTTCACAGCAGGTGCGCTGTGATCAGACGGAGGCAGCTGCTGGGAAAAGACCCTCCCAGGGCCAAAGTCCGGCTCTGGGGCCCAGGGTCACGCGGAAGAGGGGACGAGGGTGCTGATTCTGGGCGGCCGTCTTCTGGGAAGTCGCAGGGGTGCTGCATGAGCAAATGTGGACCGCAGTTTGGGAAAACCCGGGGTCATCCGTCTACTTATGGGGTATGGAGGACATCAGCACCTCTGTGTGCTCCCCTGGTGTGTGCTCAGACGGTAAAGAATCCACCTGCAATGTGGGAGACCTGGGTTAGATCCCTGTTGGGAAGAGCGCCTGGAGGAGGGCATGGCAACCCACTTCAGTGTTCTGGCCTGGAGAATCCCATGAACCGAGGAGCCTGGTGGGTTACACTCTGCTGGGTCGCAAAGAGTCGGACATGGCTGAGCAACTAACTTCTTCCTATCTATGTATCTCAGTCGTGTCCAACTCTTTGTGACTCCACGGACTGTAGCCCACCAGGCTCCCTTGTCCACGGGATTCTCCAGGCCAGAATACTGGAGTGGGTTGCCATGCCCTTCTCCAGGGGATGTTCCGGACCCAGGGACTGAACCTCAGTCCTCTGCACTGCAGGCAGATTCTTTACCACCTGAACCACCAGGGAAGCATGATGATTATTATTTTGTCTTGCTTGATTGCTTTTCTTTGTTTCTCTGTTTTCTCGGTTCTCTGATTGAATGTATTCTTCGGAACTCAGGGAGGCCTGGGGGCAAAGCTTTGCTACAAACTAGAAAGCAGGCTGGGGACATTGCAGGGCAGGTCTGTTCCGGGAAGGCCTCGTAGGCACCTGCCCAGTTACAGTGGGGAGGAACACATCTGTTCTCCATGAGGTATGAGATTATTTAGTTGTTGAAAAGCACTTTAGGACGACGAGATGGTAATCTGGCAGCCAACCAAGCTCCGCTCTCATGCAAGCTGTGAGCTTTGTCCACTGGGTGGCTTTCCAGCAGGTGGGGGTCTGCTCTCCATCCTGGCTCTCAGGGGTCCTGGCTCTAGCAAATGTGAAAGTAGAAGGTAAGAGAAGCGTGATCTGCCACTGAGCAGGGTCAGGCCACGCCCCTGGGTAGATGCTGATGACGTCTGGGGTGAGCCTGTAAGGGGAAATCCAGTGGCCCTCATTTCCTCTTCCTCCCCATGGAGACCAGACCCGTGGGAGGATGGATGGATGCATGAATGATGGATAGATGGATGGTGGATGGATGGATGATGGATGAATGGTGGATGGATGGATGGATGACGGATGGATGCATGCATGCATGGACGGATGATGGATGGAAGATGGATAATGGATGGAAGATGGATGATGGATGGATGATGGGTGGATGGATGATGGATGAATGGTGATGGATGGATGACGGATGGATGGATGCATGCATGGATGGATGATGGATGGATGGATGACGGATGATGGATGGATGAAGAATGGATGATGGATGGATGATGGATAATGGATGGAAGATGGATGATGGATGGAAGATGGATAATAGGTGGAAGATGGATGATGGATGGATGACAGATGGATGGATGATGAATGGATGGATGGATGATGGATGGATGCATGCATGCATGGACGGATGATGGATGGAAGACGGATGATGGATGAAGAGTGGATGATGGATGATGGATGTAGAATGGATGATGGATGGATGATGGATGGATGGATGAATTGATGAGAGGATGGGTGCATGAATGACAGATAGATGGATGATGGATGAATGGTGGATGGATGGATGCATGCATGGACAGATGATGGATGGAAGATGGATAATGGATGGAAGATGGATGAAGGATGGATGGATGGATGATGGATGGATGACGGATGGATGATGATGGATGTATGGATGGATGATGGATGGATGATGGATGGATGGATGGATGGATGGATGGATGATGGATGGATGGGTGATGGATGAAGAATGGATGATGGGTGGATGGATGAATTGATGAGAGGATGGATGGATGAACAGATAGATGTTTGGACGGATGGATGGATGGGTTGATGGGTAAGTGGATAGATGGGCCAGGTCACGGTCCTGAGCCTGCACTTTGGATTCCATCACACCTTTGAGAGCAAAGTGGACCTCAAGAGGTGATGAAGCCAACCCCTAGTTTTGCAGGAACCACCACTGGCCTCTCAGAAAGGCGGGTCCCTGTACCATTGCCTCTGGGCTTCTGTGCAGCCCTGGGTGGACCACTTGGTACGGAGAATCAGGTGAACACACGAGAAGAGGAAGGGACACGCCCTTCAGCTCACCTATCAGCGCTCTCCATCAGGTCTGGTGGTTTCTCTTGAGAGGCTGGCACTGACAAAACCTCAAGGAGAAAAACAAGGTCATGGGTACAGGAGGCCCAGGGGGAAGGTTTCAGTTCCCCATAGTCCTGGCGCGAGGCCAGGCTGTGAGGTCTCCTTGTATGAGTGCTGACAGAATCAAGGGGATCAGAAAGGGCTCTGGGTCCCACTAAGTGGGACCCAGGAGACGAGTCTGCATTGTTCAACAGGCATGAGTTACAACAGCCCAAAGCTGGAAACAGCCCGTGTCCATGCATGGATGGGCGGTTGATAAGCAGATGATGGGTGGGTGGATGGGTGGATGAAGGATGGTTGGATGGATGGGTGGTTGGATGGAAGGATGGATGGGTGGATGAAGGATGGATGGTGGATGGAAGAGTGGATGGATGGTTGGAGGATGGATGGATGGATGGATGGATGGTTGGAGGATGGATGGATGGATGGATGGATGATTGATAAGTGGATGATGGATGGGTGGATGAAGGATGGATGTTGGATGGAAGAGTGGATGGATGGATGGAGGATGGATGAATGATGGATGGGTGGGTGGGTGGATGGATGATGGGTGAATGGGTGGGCGGGTGGATGGATGATAGGTGGGTGGGTGGATGGATGGATAATGGGCAGGTGGGTGGGTGGATGGATAGATGGATGGATGGTTATGTGGGTGGATTGATAAGTAGGTGAATTAAAGGATAGATGGACGGATGGATGATGGATAAACGGCATGGGTCCATCCACTCAGTGGAATATTTCGCAGCCATGAAAAGGAGTGAGGCTCTGACACAGGCTGCAACGTGGATGGACCCTGAAGACACGCTGCTCAGTGAGACAAGCAGACACAGAAGGACGCACAGTGTGTGATTCCATCTGTAGGAAACGTCCAGAACAGGCAGATGCACAGACGGAGGAAGTGGGTTTGTGGTGCCAGGGGCTGGGGGAAGGGGGATGACTTATTGGGGTGGTGTGTCTTTGTGGGGGGATGGAGATGTTCCAGACCTCGATAAAGTCAACAAACGCACAACACTGTGGATTTTGAAATGATTCATTGAATGCTATGTGGATTTCACCGAAATTTAAAAAAAAAAAAAAAAAGCAAGAATCAGACAGACTCTGTCCTTGAGAGCGTCAACTGCCCCAGGGCTTTCGAGTCCCCTGCTGGTCCCTTCTGGCTCACCAACAAGAGCCCAGAGCCCAGGGAGCAGATGGGATATTTGACATGGAAACAGGGTCCCTGGGTGACCTGGATGGTCCTGGCAAGCAGAACGTGGCTGGCTGCACACAAAACTGACGAGACCCTGGAGATGGCTGTCCACAAGCAAAAACAAAAGGCGAAACTGACGGAGGATGCAGAATCAGTAGCTTGCACTTGACTCACCCCAGTTTCAGATTCTAAAGCCCCTCGGCGTGAGTTCCTCACGACGGTTTGTCTCATGGCAACGCTGATCCTGTAACTGAAAGCAAGTCCTGGGCTCCTTGAGACGCTCGAGGACCCACCTCAACAAGGTTGGATCATACGGAGGTGTGCAGGCTTCTGGCCAAGGACACAGCCCCCCAAGAACACACCCTCCCCTGCCAGCTCTGTCTCTGCCCTCTGGGTCTCCTGGCCCAGGGTCTCCAGAACCCCGATTTCTCTGCACCCCCAAAAGACTCGAACTCTTGCATGTCTTAATACCGCTGTGGGGGTCGCTGAGGGTGTGTGTCTGTGCTAAGTCACTTCAGTCGTGTCTGACTCTTTGCGACCCCATGGACTGCAGCCCACCAGGCTCCTCTGTCCATGGGATTCTCCAGGCAGGAACACTGGAGTGGGTTGCCATGCCCTCCTCCAGGGAATCTTCCAGACGCAGGAATCAAACCCGCATCTCTTTTCTCTCCTGCATTGCCAGGCAGGTTCTTTACCACTAGCGCCACCTGGGAAGCCCAACCAGCTGGTACAAATGACATAAGCTGGACATATTAAAATAATTGGAGTCTATCATCCCCACGTCCTGGAAACCACACGTCTGAGGCCAAGGGGTCCCAGGGCTAAGCTCTGTCCAGAGGCTCCAGGGGAGGCCCCTTCCCACCTCTTCCAGCTTCTGGGGGCTCCAGGCGTCCATCCCTGGGCTGATGGCTGCCTCCCTCCCGTCTCTGCCTGTGTCTCCACGTGGCTTCTCCTCTGAGCCCATGTCTCTCCTCTTCGCTGTCTTACAAGGACCCTGTCCTTGGGTTTAGGGCCATTGTTCTCCAGGAGGAACCTCACCTGGATTATTGCATGAATTAACCTCTGCAGAGAGTGTTTCCACTTCAGTCACAAGGTTGGCATAAGTCTTCAGGCCCCAGGGCTCAGCCGCAGAGAGAAGGGAGCCCCAAGGCTACCCCCAGACTCTCCCCAGGAGCGTGGCTTGCTTTGTGGTGGGGAGTGGGTTAATTCTGAGACAACCTGGGGGTTGTGGGCCCACCCGC
This sequence comes from Pseudois nayaur, assembly GCA_003182575.1. Lineage (NCBI taxonomy): Eukaryota > Metazoa > Chordata > Mammalia > Artiodactyla > Bovidae > Pseudois > Pseudois nayaur. Next base: position 4,691 of record NIZD01135819.1, on the reverse strand, counting down.
AGACGACACCCACCTCTGTGTGGTTTCGGGGTTTTCCTCTGGGGCAGGTCTTGGCCCCCCTCTCTCATCAAGGCGAAGACAGAACAGCTCAGAGTGAGGGACCCCATCCCCTCTTCCTTCTTGTCAAGATTTCCTGGCTTTCGACAGCTCAGAACCAGGACTGGAGGGGTGGGGAGGCGAGGAGACGAAGTAGGAGGGACATCTGTCTGGCCACCGTCTCCTGGGACGGCGCGCCTCAGGCAGGGGATGTGTTCATTTCTTCCCTCATGCCATCCACAGGTGGATGGGGTTCTGAGCAAAGTGCTTGATCAGCCAGGCAGAGGGGCAGGGTTCTCTGAGGTGGGCCATTGTGTGTGATTATAATAACAGATGCAACAGAGAGCGAGTCCAAGAAACAGTTTCAATGTAGAGTCACAGGGGCCTTTTCCAAGCAACACATCCCAGCAGGTACCACTGTTGCAAGCTAATCTTACCCTACCTGCTTTCCACACGCGACACAAGGAACCGTAAAGCTTGTTTGCCTCGCTGCAGAGACGCAAAGTGAATGCTAGGGACCTGGTTCATTCATGGAAAGACCCGGACGTCAGGGTGCTGGCCACGATGGGTGCTGAAACCCTCTGCACAGAGGGAGAAGGGCCCCATGGCACAGTAAACACTTTTTCCAGCTCTAAAGTGAAAAGTGACAGTGTGAGTCTCTCAGTCGTGTTTGACTCTTTGCGACCCCAAGGATGGTAGCCCGCCAAGCTCCGCTGTCCACGGGATTCTGCAGGCAAGGATACTGGAGTGGGTTACCATTTCCTCCTCCAGGGGATCTTCCTGACCCAGGGCTCGAACCCTGCATTGTGAGTAGACTCTTTAACATCTGAGCCACCAGGGAAGCCCTACCCAGCCCCTAAATATCCCCGCAGTTCTGCATGCCAGCCATTGTCACAGCCGCTGCAAGATGCTTGGTGAGCAAAGAGGTGAAAAATGGAACCGAGAGAAGGCAGGAAGTGAAGAGCCGGCCCCACCCAGCCCCTCGCTGTAGGAAGCAGTAAGTTTACCTGTGAGCCAGGCTGGGTGACTGAGATGGGCTGCAAAGCTAGGCACCGTCTCGGGGAGAGGGAAATGCCAGCAATAACTGGCGGGGGTTTCCCTGGGTTTGCTGATCGTACGTCCTTGCGGAAGCCGTAAAACTAGCAGCCTCAAATTCACTGATCAGCAGAGCGAGGCTCCTGGCATGCGATCTTTCAGAAGAGTGAAACTTATTGCAGAAATGCACAAGGAACCAAGCAGTATCGTTTTAAACAAGGATGGGACCCACGAGGCGGGGTTCATGAAACATGAAGCAGAGAGACTGGTGGTCCCTTGATCAAGAGAATTTTGTCCAAAGTGGCAGTTCTCTCAACTGAGGATGAGGTGTGCGGAGAAGGAGAGTTTGAGAAGGGTTTGGGAGAGTAGAGAGGTAGGAAGGATGGATGGATGGATGGGTGGGTGGATGGATGGGTGGGTAGATGGATTGATGGATAAATAGATGAGTGGGTGGATGGATGGATGGATGGATGGTTCATGGGTAGGTGAGTGGATGGATGATGGATAGATGGGTGACCAGATGGATGGGTGGATGGATGGATAGGTAGATAGATGGATGGGTGGATGGATAGATGAGTGGATGGATAGATGAGTGGGTGGATGGGTGAATGGATGGTTGGGTGGGTAGGTTAATGATGGATGGATAAGTGGATGGATGGGTGCATGGATGGTTGGGTGGGTAGTTAAAGGATGGACAGATAAGTGGATGGATGGGTGGATGGATAGGTGAGTGGATGGATGGGTGGGTGTGTAGGTTGATGGATGGGTGGATGAGTAGATGGACGGATGATGGATGGATGGGTGAGTGGATGGGTGGGTGGCTGGGTAGGTTGATGGATAGATGGGTAGATGGATGGATAAATGAGTGGGTGGGTGGATGGATGGATGGGTGGCTTGGTAGGTTGATGGATGGATGGGTGGATGGATGGATGGGGGTGTAGATGGATAGGTGGATGGATGGATGAGTGTGTGGATGGATGGATGGATGAGTGGATGGGTGGGTGGGGGGGATTGATGGATGGATGGATGGGTGGGTGAATGAGTGTGTGGGTGGCCAGATGAGTGGGTGGGAGAATGGATGGATGGCGGATAGAAGGTTTGTGGGTGGCTAGATAGTGGGTGGATGAATGGATGGATGGGTGGATGGATGGGTGGGTGGATGGATGGGTGGGTGGGTAGGTTAATGGATGGATGGATGAGTGGATGGATGGGTAGCTGGATGGATGGATGATGGATGGTTGGGTAGCTGGATGGATGGATAAAGAGGACAAAGGCGGCCAGTGCTGTGACTTCTCAGACCCTAGTGCATTTCACTGGTCACTGGGATTCTCAATCCTTGCAACTGTGAATGAAAAACACTGACTTCCGTATCACAGACCAAACGCTACTGCAGCCATTCAGCCAGTATTGTCACCTGACCGTGAGTCCTCAGGGAACTCAGGACTGAAACGGACGGAATGCACACCACCCCCTGCCCCGACCCAGTCCTCAGCCCCCATAGGTTCTCCCAACAGAGCACCCTGAGAGGACTTGGGGGAAAAACAGGATACTGGCCCCAGATAACTGGGGTGCACACCGAACGAATGACTTCAGTGAGCTCAGACTCCTGCACGGAGCTTCCCGGGTGGGGCTGTGGTAAGGAACCCGCCTGCCAACGCAGGAGACAGAGAGACGCAGGTTCTATCCCTGGGCCAGGAAGATCCCCTGCAGGAGGAAATGGCAACCCACTCCGGTATTCTTGCCTGGAGAATCCCATGGGCAGAGGAGCCTGGTGGGCTACAGTCCATGGGGTCGCAAAAGAGTCGGACGCAACAGCATGCACGCCACATGCATGGACTCAGGTGAGAGACCCGAAGACATCATTTCTTGGATTTGTATCTTTCTCTCCTGTTCCAAAGCCTCTGTCTGATCTTCAGCTCTCGTTGTCTACTTCTCACAAAGGAAGTAAGCCAGGCCCTCGGCATCTTTCAGACCACATCTATAACACCGCTCGCACATCAGCATCTGATGAATTCCCAGAATCTGTAGCACAGGCTGTGTTGTCAGTGAAATGTCCTCCCCGATCTCCAGTTGCTTAGCAACCTTAAACAACCCAGAGTGGTACCCTGGGTCCTTTCTCACGGAACCTTTTTGATTCTTGCGCGCACACCGTCAACCAGGGCTGGACACGGATCACCCCTCCTTGTCCAATCAGCCCCTGGACAATTTCCAGGGACTTGGGGCAACTTCTGTCTGCCTGGCACCAGCCCTCAAGGGTCTGTGTCTGCAAACCCCCAAATCAGAGATGATGCACGTGTCGTACCATCGGCGGGAGAGAAAGGGACGGGGGCAGAAAGACTCCAAGAGAGCCATACACATCTCAGTTTTCCTTTCAGGAAGGAGAAAGGGAGAGCTCGGGCTGGTGTCCTTTATTAAATAGGAAGACTTCTTCGTGGGGATTTTCTCAAGGCAAGAAAAAGAGTCGGACACGACTGAGCTTCCAGACCATGGTGAAGTCCTTGTGGACAGCGGGTGGAGGAGAAGACAGGAAAAACGGAGAGAGTGGCATTGATACATAGCGTGTGTGTGCGTGTGTGTGCGTGCTGAGTCGTGTCCAACGCTTCGCGGCCCTGTGGAGCCCCGCCAGGCTCCTGTATCAAAGGGGATTCCCCACAAGAACACTGGCGTGTGTGGCCACGCCCTCCTCCAGGGGATTTTCCCCGCCCAGGGATCGAATCGGCGTTTCTTACGTCTCCTGCGTGGGCAGGCGGGTCCTTTACCCGCTGAGCCACCTGAGAAGACCTGAAACATATACATGACTGTGTGTAAAACCAGACATTTGGTGAGAAGCTGCTCTATAGCACCGGGAGCTCAGCTCGGTGCTCTTGATGACCTAGAGGAGTGGGTGGGGGAGGCTCAAGAGAGAGGAGATACATGCATAAGAATAGGCGATTCACGTCGCTGTTCAGCAGAAACTAACACAACACCATAAAGTGATTCTCCTTCAATTAAAAAGGATCTTATGATAACTTCAGTTCAGTGCAGTCGCTCAGTCGTGTCCGACTCTCTGCGACCCCATGAATCGCAGCACGCCAGGCCTCCCTGTCCATCACCATCTCCCGGAGTTCACTCAGACTCACGTCCATCGAGTCTGTGATGCCATCTAGCCATCTCATCCTCGGTCGTCCCTTCTCCTCCTGCCCCCAATCCCTCCCAGCATCACAGTCTTTTCCAGTGAGTTGACTCTTCGCATGAGGTGGCCAAAGTACTGGAGTTTCAGCTTCAGCATCATTCCCTCCAAAGAAATCCCAGGGTTGATCTCCTTTAGAATGGACTGGTTGGATCTCCTTGCAGTCCAAGGGACTCTCAAGTGTCTTCTCTAACACCACAATTCAAAAGCATCAATTCTTCGGTGCTCAGCCTTCTTCACAGTCCAGCTCTCACATCCATACAACACCACTGGAAAAACCATAGCCTTCATAGCCTTCCTTCTAGTTCCTAGACGGAACTTTGTTGGCAAAGTAATGTCTCTGCTTTTGAAGATGCTATCTAGGTTGGTCATAACTTTTCTTCCAAGGAGTAAGCGTCTTTTAATTTCATGGCTGCAATCACCATCTGCAGTGATTTTGGAGCCCCCCAAA